>NETT01000462.1:0-19251 GCA_003449175.1 Ceratocystis smalleyi
GGGGGGGGGTGTTTTAGCGGGGGTGGGTTGCAGGTTAGCACAGCGCCAAAGAGCGCCGCAACATAACATGCATGACGACCTCTGCCATGATACTAAGAGATCAAGATGGCCAAACAAAAAAGCAGCATCTTTGCGACGGTCCTGCAGAAGCTGTATATTCTAATGTATAGAGTAGGAAAATTCCGGCCAGAAACAGAGTGGACGAGACGCCATTTGATGCCAAAGTTGCTCTTACGGGATCTGATAAAAAAGACCTATGCAAATGCAAATAGGGCTCTCTCAGCACCTTTAGTGGCGCTCTTAGTGGCCTAAAGTCTCTGAAGTCTGAAGCTACCCTTTGTGGCGGCCCTATCGACGCTGTATTGCATTGCCGCTGTAACGTAGCGCGCTAAGCGGCTAGCCCTCCCGATAGAATTGCGCCATCATGGGCTGTATCTCAAGTCAGTGGCGTCACAGGCTGGAATAAGGAATATTCACTCTATTTTATTTCTAATAACCCTCTTTCGTTATCAATCTGTGTCTGTTAGGCCTACATGCAGAATTCTCCCCTCTTAATTCCTCCTCAGCTTCTTTCAACTGGTGAGTCTGGCTCATTCAGCTCTTGTCTTATTTTTGATTTTCATTTTGATTTATTCCCCGCTACCCCGCCATCGACCCAGACGACTCACACTTCCTCGCAGCCTTGCATCATCACCCATTTTCTTTTCGCCGCCATTCATACAATTTTCTGCGCCATCTCGTTGCCCAAGTCGCCCCAAAAATACATCCGATTATCATCGCAAACTCAAAAATGTCCAAGGTGACCGAGATTGCTACCCAAGAGGCTTGGGACCAGCATCTGGCTTCTGTCCCGGCCTCGTCTTTGCTCGTTGTCTCCTTCCATGCGCCGTGGGCTGCCCCCTGCAAGCAAATGGCCATCGTTATCGAGACCCTCGCCAGCGAATATGCGCCGGAAACTAGCTCGTGGGTTAGCATCAATGCCGAAGAGCTGAGCGACATTAGCGAGCAGTTTGATGTGACTGCCGTGCCGTTCATTGTGCTTATGCGCAACGGCACTGTACTGGAGAGCGTTAGTGGTAGCAGTGCTACTCGCGTTCGTGCTGCTGTTGAAAAGCACAGTGCTAACGAGTCGTCTGGCTCCGCTCCTGCTGCTACTGGTGCTGCGCAAAGCAGTGCTACTCCTACGGCAAACGGCGCCGCCGCCCAAGACACCCAGGTCCAAGAGCAGCCTGTCGATCCCGCCAAGGCCAAGGAGGAGCTTTTTGCGCGCTTGAAAGATTTGGTCAAGGCTGCACCCGTGATGCTGTTTATGAAGGGCACACCGAGCTCACCGCAGTGCGGATTTTCGCGCCAGCTTGTTGCCCTGCTGCGTGAGAAGTCAGTCAAGTATGGATTCTTCAACATTCTGGCTGATGATGAAGTGCGTCAGGGCCTCAAGGAATATGCAGACTGGCCAACATACCCCCAGCTATGGATTGATGGAGAGCTGGTGGGAGGCTTGGATATTGTACGTTTGACCCCTATCTGTAGAGAGAAGTGCGTGCAGGATAGGGATAAGGAGACCCTGCTAACAACTGATTGCTTTAGATCAAAGAGGAGATTGAAAACGACCCCGAGTTTCTTAAGGCCTATAGTGTGAAGCAGAGCGAGGAGGCTACCGCCTGATGCGCACAAACATTCCCCTTCTCCTCTTGCTGACTGCCGGCGACGACGCTCTACGACGCTGTTTCTCTCATTTCCCTTTCGTCTCTCGATACCACATTTCGCCCATGCCTATTCCAATTAACTGTTGGCGGCTATCCTTTCCCTCTCAGCCCATATCACGCTTTTTAATATCAACCCGGTCTCTTTTTCTGGAGTACCATTCCTTTTGATCACTCCCAACAAAAATATTCAAAGTTTTCACTAAATAGACCAATCCCGTTGCCACTAAACCAACAAATAATTAGGCGTAACCCAATTTTTATGACACTCACAAAAGCTTACTGACAAAGTTGAGAAATTTATACAGTCAATGTTGGAAAAGTGAAAGAAAAAAGGAACGAAAAAAAAAGCGCTATTCTTTGGGTATTCAAGACAATGAGCAGAGTACAGTATGTGTACTAATGGTGGAAGTCCCGGAAATGAACAGGTATTAACCTCCCCCCCTCCCCTTCTATTTGTTTTGTTTTCATTGGATATGCTGATCCCAGGCCGTCATGTCCATGGCGTCCATAGGAACTAGATTCATAAAAGTTCTCAGGACACCTTCAGCCATGGGGGTCATAGACTGGACCTGTCCGACCTCTGGCCAATTATTAATAAAGTTCGAATCGTTCGCGGTTTCTGCGTTAAAACAGGCATGAGCCACCGACGGCGACATGCCAAAAAGGCTGCCCCCTGAAGTGTAGGAACCGCCATTGGGAGGCACTGAGTGGTCCTGTGAAACTGGAGGTGTATTGAACGAGGTGTGACCCTCGCCACCAGCAGCCGGGTTATTAAGCGGTGTTGACTGGGGCGGTATAGATCGGGATGCATGGAGTGAGTGTTGCTGGTGTTGGTCTGGTTGGTGTTGATCGGAACAGATGGAGTTGGGTGTTGGCCTGTTGCTTGCCGACGGGGTGCCATGGTTTGACATGGCCACATCCATCGGGTCGGCAGAACTGTCGCCTCCTCCAACACTTCCAATTACCGATGTCCCCGAGTGTGGTGATGTGGTCATAGTTGGAGCCATGGGTATATTTGCATTCGATTGGCCAGAAACTTTTAGCCATTGGCTAGCGAGCATAGAGTTGGAAGTCGGTGGCTGAGTATGTCTGGCAGATGTGGAATCAGAGGGGGGCGAGAGGTTGTTTGCAGCGGACGTTTGAAGATTTACACTGCTGTCATCAGACGAGTGCATGAAGCGATTTTCACTCCCGTAGGTTTCGAAGCCGTTGCGGAGCTGTGTTGAGGTTGGCGTCTTAGAATAGGTTCCGCCGGCTAGTACGGTGAAGGGATATGATGTGGGCTTCACGACAGTCAGTATAAAGGCCCCTCCCTATGTTAGGATCGAAAGACGGAACAAAAACATACCAGTTCAGACGCCCTCGGAAAGGTGTTGTGCAAGCGAGGATTTCGGGCCATGAGTGCGTCCAGATCAACATCTAGTTGCACGAGAAACGACTCGGTCAACGGATTCAGGCGTCTTAGAGCAGTCATAGATCCAAGCAAAAAACGGAGAGAGTCGGCCACTTGACTGTCGTCGGGCTGGCTCTTGAGATACTGCACGAATACACGTGCTGCGACGTATAGACAGAAGGCCACAAAGGAGTTCATCTGAAAAGAATTAGTGCTCCGTTACGATTAAAATAGTATTGAAGCCCTTGCTGTAGCAAAAGCCATGGGACTCACGGGAGAGAGGTCAAGGTGGGCGACCATGCGCATGATGTAAGTAATATCATTAGCGGCCGTGATGCATCTGATTTTACTTTCCATGCCGACGTTAGCTGGCAAGTTATAGCTGTCGGCCTTGAAAATTGCTGCCTGGTGCAGGCAAATAGTCGAAGTATGCATGCTCATGTGTACAAACACGACATTTGGCGTCATCAAACCCTCGGGGAGCTTTAGGTTTGCAGGTAGTGACACGAGGGTGTTGAGCAGAATGCCATCTAGCTGGCGATGTCTCTTCCAAAACTCGCCGTTGAGATCGTGGTCACGGTCCTCGGGATCGGGCCGATGTAGATGTATCAAATTACGGCCAAACATGGCGCTAGACAGCACAACGCTAGCAAAAGCTGACAACTTGGAAGCGCCAGCCGGGCTCATGGCGTCTTTCAGGGTGCCCGTCTGCTCGGGCTTGCTCATATCAAAGGCCTCTTCTGAAGACGGAAGGTTGGTGGAAATGTCGCGCTCGTCAATGGTCATGGGCCAGCCTGTGCCAATGCTAGCATATCGATCTTCGCAGAAGGCTAGCCAAAAAGTCCTTCGGCGCTCTTCATGTTCGGTCCAGTCTTGTGGTGGAGGAATACATTGTTTGACGTCCAGGCCACTGCTATCGAGCCGATTAAGGCCGATCCTATAAAGCGGGAAGAAGGAATGGTTAGCTGCTTTTAAGGAGGATGAAGAAGCGGGAGCAAGAATGGGTGGTAGGAATGTCAGAGAGCATGGATTGCTTAGAATGATAGTAGCAGGTCGCATCTCGAAATTTAGGTCGTGTGATAATAACTCACATTTGACATAACCGCACGGCTGAGCCAGTACTCATCCAAGCCCGTGGAAAATGCATCATCTTGAACTCGTATGAAGCAATGAGTACATGAGCCTGCGCATGGGCAATTGAAATAATGTGTTCACCAAACCCCTTCAGATAATCGATCTCAACATATTTTCGTGCGCGCTGGTAGAATATGTCCTTAGAGGCATAGTATTTCTCGCTTACGCAACTGGCGAGAGTCCACATGGCATAGCGGAGGGCAACAGGCGGTTGTTGAGCGGGTGGGCTGGTAGGCAGCAGGTGTTAGGATTTGCATTGGGCTGGGCCATTTCGATTATAGTTGGCGACTAGTTACTCACAGATTCATGGCGGCGAGGTATCGATGTTTGTGGATCATAGGCGCCGAGACGTGCACCTTTTCGAAATATATTTTGTGGCTAGGACAAGGTGAGTCTTTCTGAACAACGACAGCAAGCATGAGAGGCAGGGGGGGGCCTGGCAGATGACATGATATAGGGCATGCCGAGTGTCGAGGTTGGGAGGCATATAGACATGGAAATCTATCTTACAGCTCATCAATAGCGTCCTGGAAGGGCAAGGGCTCTTCCAAGCCCAAATCCACGAGATCTCGCTGATTGTTTTCAGGCATTGCGGGTGGTATTGTATGGTTATAAGCACATCTTCCGGTATCGTCAGGCGTTGAGCCGGGCTGTGACTGGGCCCGTGGTGTTTGCTGACGGGTAGCACCGGAGGCATGGGGTGAGGTGTGTTTGAAGCGCCAGTCCGGGTCATTTTCAGATGGGGCAAACGAGCTGTTTGGTCTGAAGGCCGATGGCGGGGTGGCGGTAGATCTTTGGGCCGTAGCGACTGGCTCAGTGACATTTCGGGAAACGGAAGGTGATTCGCGGGTGGCGGCCGCGGCGGCGGGAGGTTCTTGGGTTTTCAGGAGGGTTTCGACTTGTTCTACGGAAACGAAAACAAGGGCGAGGGGAGAGTATGGTTAGCCAGCCGACAATGCATGCGGATGAGATGGCAGGAAGGGCTACGGCAATAGGAGGCTACAATCAGCAAATGCATTACTTACTCAGTCGTTCCTCAAGCGCCTTTACATAGCCGCGCTTGGGACCGCTTTTGCGACGCACCTCGTCGTACGCGCAGGAGTGGCCTAGCCGCGCACACGTACTACAGCTCGGCTTGACGCCGTCGCATTTGAGTTTACGGCGACGACATATCATGCACGCCAGCCGCTTGGGCTTGGGCACGAAGAGGTTGTCGGGTCTTGGGGCGGCGGAGGGCGCGGTAGTGGTGGAAGCGGCCTCAGTGGACAAGTCTAGGGCTGTAGTCGTGGCGGTGGTTGTGGTTGGGACAAGGTCGGTTTCAGTTGCTGGCGTGGGCTCCGTTGTAGCCGTAGTGGTGACGGCAGTGGCGGCAACAGCGGTATTAGCCACTGTAGAGAGACCAGGCTCTGACATGGCCAGAAGGGAGAAGCGGGAAAGAATAAGGGCGGCGTATATATAGATGCCGGAATAAATAATGGGGATACGGGATACGGGATACGGGGACGGAAGGAAAGAGGGAAGAACAAGTTCAGGATGGGATGGGATGATGGGATGAGATGGGTTGGCTTTGTTGTGGGTTTTGGCAAGCGAGGGGGTGGCCACAAGCAGCTCAGAAGCCAAAAGTCAATAAGCAAACGTCAACAAATGCAGCAAAGAGCCAGTTGCAGCATGGAAGAAAATAAGAAAAGAAAAAGGAAGAAGAGAAGAAGGTCGACTGTTGAAGGTGTGTGCGTCTGCGAATGCGGGCAAGGCGCTGTTTCAGTTCAACCAAGTACCAGCAGAAAGTTTGAAAATTCCCCTTGAATTTTTCTCCCTCAAAATTATCCCCAAAAATATATCGACAGTTAATAAAAGATTATGGCCTGCGATTCGCGCCTTTGCACTGTTCGTGGGGTCAAAGAGTTCTTGGATGCTTTGTTCTCTCTCTCTCCTGTGTGTATGCATGTACAAGTGAGCCTAACTATGATAAACACCATACAATTTAATGTGCATGGGAGGGCGGAAATCACAGGCGAAGCTATCTAGCCGCCATCGATGGAAAATTCGGGCTGCTGATCTTGCGTTTATTAACAAGTTTAAAAGCGAGTTGGAAACCAAAATAATGAAGCGACTGAAGGGCAAGAGATAATGGGCCAAGACCACCTAATTAAGTGTATTTGCGGCGGCAGTGCTCGTCCCAATGTGGCGGCTCCTCCAGGGAACCCAACAAACTCATGAAGATTTAGTCGATTAACAAGATTCACCCCTACCCACGAGCCTTACTCGGGCTCCAATTAGGGTTTCATCAGAGCATATTCGGTTTTGGCCTTTGATGGATCTAGATGGGTGCCTTGTATATCAAGCTAGGCTGAAGTAGGCTGTAGGCTTCCATTGATGCCCTTAATGCGTCTAAGCACAGTATCGAAGCTAGCTGTGGCCTGCGATATGTGGCCCCCTGCATGTCTTGGGTATCCCCAACTATTCTTATCTGTTCCTCTTTTCCCCTTGTATTTCTTGTACCCGAACTGCATTTTTAACGCCGCTCGGAGACACTCGCGATGTGCAAGGACCCATGATCGTTAAACGCCAGCCTATAGTGAAGAGGCGCCCAGGCCACAACACTTGCTGTATCTTTAGTATCAATTACATATACTTCATCCCCCGACTCGGTATGCCATATGCGGACCCCTTTGCCTAGGTATCTCGTTAGTGGTGGGTATGCGAGAGAAAGAAAAAAGAGAAAAAAGAAGAAAGAAGAAAAGAGAAAAAAGAAAAAAGGAAGCATAGTCACGCAAACATGAGAGCACTTACCATCTTCACTACCAGCTGAAATATAGCTGCCGTCGAACGAGAAGCCTGCCACAACTTGTCAGCACAAAAGTACAGATGCACCACATAATTATATGCACAATACAAGCCATCCAGCAATCGCTTACTTAGACTCCGGACCGGTCCTGTCATTCCCGTGAGCGTCCGCTGACAAATCCAGTCCTTGGTGTCCCACAACGAAATCAGCGATTCTGAGCCGCCCGTAGCGAGGTATCTTGCTGCCGGGTGCAGTGCCGTCGTCAAGCACGATGCTGTGTGGCCAGAGAGCTTGAATTCTGAGGGAGGCTCGTCAAACTCGTTGAGCAAGAGGGGCTTTAGGTCTGGGTACGAGAGTATTCGTGTTTTGCCATCGCCCGTTGTCACAAAAGCCTTCTTGCCACTCCAGCAAAAGGCGATCTGGTTTGTCTGCGTTGGTTGCTGGTAAGATGCAACTGGCGCCGACTGGCCAGGCTGAATGATGAAGAGCTTATCGGTCTGGTAAGATGCAATTGGTTAGTGCGCGCTCCAGCAAATGCCACTAGAGGCATGAAAACAAAGCCAAACATGGCTATAGAATGTAGCGCGCAAAGCACAGGAGCCAACGAAATAATCAAGTGAAAAGCACTGACATAAAGCACATACAAGAAGCACAAACAGAAAAAAAAGGGAAAAAAAATCACAAACACACACCTTGTTTCCAACAATAAGAGAGGACCCATCGGGTGCCCACGCCAGCGTAAACGCCTCACCCAGGCCCTTGAATTCGCCAACACACAAGTTGTTGCGCACATCCCATAGCTTCACGGTGCCATCATTGCTAACACTGCATAGCTCAGCCTGCTTGACGGGATTGAAAGCAACCTTTTCGATGGGTGCCGTATGGCCCTTCAGCTCAGTGGAAAAGCGAGCATTCGGCCTATCAGGGTTCCCTATCACACTGTCAGAATCTCATCTTGTGATCTCACCGCTGGCTGCTTTGTGGGAAGCAAGACTTACAGACTCGAAGGGTTTTGTCCGCGGAGCCAGTCGCGATGGCGCTACCAAACGGGTTCCACGCGATTGACCGGACACTGCGAGACGAGTTAGAGTTTGCTTGACACACAAGCATGAGCTTGGGGCGAGGTCGACGATGCTTACCTATGGCCTCGATGGTCTTGATATATCTGGATTCTGGCCCCGCCAAAATATAGAGGGAATCTATCCTTTGACAAACTTTGACGCGGCCGCACGGTGTTTGACATGGCGATAGGGGCGGTTGTCAGTTGGCGATAGTCCGAGGAGGAAGGAGTCGAAAGCGGGAAGAAGAGGATAGAAAAGAGGCCTGTTGTGAGATAGTTATAGTTGTGCCTTGTATGAGGAGCTCAAAATATAAGGGTTAAAAAAACGATGGAGATGCTTACCCTAGTGAATTAAATTAAACAACAGCCCCCCAGCAAGAGAATGGTTGGTCAATGGCTGGAACTAGGCCCACCTTCAACTGTCAATCTTGTCCGGCCAAAATTTGTGCACCTACTAACTACTTGTGCTCTTTCCTTTGTGCTACAGGGAAAACACTGCATAATTGCACAGTTGGCAGTGTATAAAACCCATGCACAAGCGTGCACAAAATAGCTCGCCATGAATGTTGATCACGTACATGCAGACCACAAACAACATCCTTTTTCTGCGACATCGCGGGAGCTGCTTACAAAAGAACGGCTCGTTCTTGATAACCTCGCTATCCTGTGGTACCGCTGCTGCTGTTTATCTTATCACGCATCTGATCTGTCTTTTCTTCTTTCGTTTGCCTTCTTTCGCTTGTCTCTGATTGTGCGTTGTGCTTACTAAATAGCTGTGCTGCTGGACATCGTCTTGCTGTCCAGGCGCCCCCTCTTCTTTATCGCCTTTCCTTTTGCCGTTAGCATACCGGCCTTTGTTTGCAATACCCCCAGTCTTATTATGCTGTTTCATGTTGTTTCTTCCCCGCCAAACCGTTTATATACCCTTTCGCAAGCCATACTATACGACCATCTCTTTGCAGCTTCCTCAGCTGTAGAACTGGCAATATACCATCTCACTTAGTCCGTTTCTCTTTTTCCATCGCATTGTCGTCATGTACTGGCCAGTAGGGTGTGCGCGTGCCTACACTACAAGTAACAACCAGGCACAACCTTCCACTATTGTGCTCTCTGACGATGATGCGCAATCGCCATACTTCAGCCAAGGCAACTCGAGCATACGATCTCAGTACCGCAGTGATGACAACCTCCCAACAACGCCTTTGACACCTAGTACGCCCTATGTCGAGTCGATGGACGGCGTGGACGATGCTGATACGGGTCTCGACGGGAGTACCAATAGCCCGAGTAGTCCGGCAACAACTACTGTAGCGCTCAATGAGCCGATTCGGGCATTACGGGTATCGCGAACAGGCCACATATTTGCTACTGTTACTGCTCGCACTATTACCGTTTGGCAAACAAAGGTGGGGAATATCACCCTGTCACTGCCTGCTGCCCCTGCCCTCAAAACCGTACTGACATCATTATCCATGTTATCTCTCTAGCCCACCGTCATCCTTGGCGTAGTTGCACGCTCTGAGACCTCGATCGAATCATATGGCGAAAACGACGACCTCCTTATCCGGCCAGACTCTGCCATTTTCGTGGTCCGCACTAGAAATGGGTATCTCATCACATATTCCATGGCTGCCGACCCACAAGCTCGAGTTTATAAAGCCCATTGGCCTAATCACACAAACGTCCAAAGGCGGCGACAAAGCAACGCAGGCGGACTGGGCGCAAACCAGCCCGACCAGTTCCTCTGGGGCGCCGGCGAGGGCTTTGGTATTGAAGATGTCAGCTTGCGTTTTCGCATGGTAATCAAGATCGATGCTGGCATCGAAAGCGCCTTGGCTCTGGAGGATGAATTGGTCGTTGCGACCCGGAAGCCCGCAGCTGTCCAGTGTATTCTCTGGGCTCCAGATTCCACGGGAAAGCAGACCCGTACGGAGCTCGTGTCAAAAATGCCCTGGACTGAGAAAAAGTCTACCATTTGCGAAATGACCTATGACCGGCCGATGAGTCTTTCAACCTGGGTCATGGCCGATGGCAGGGCGTACGCCGTGCAGAAGATACCGCCACCCGTATCGACAGAGGGCATGGATCCCGCAGAGCTCAAGAGGCTGTTCCGTGGCCATTGCTTCCACATCCCTCAGAACCCTGGAGAGCGGGCTGTCAAGGCAGTAGTCAACGCTAGATTCTCGTTAATTGCGGTGGGGTGTGCCGATGGTACGGTTAAAGTGTATTCTGTAAAAGACTACTCGGGGAACATCCCGCTATCCCACACGCACTTGCCACCTGTCTCTCCAACGACATCGGGGCTGATGACTTGCCTGAGATACTCGCCCGATGGATACTGCCTATTCGCTGGATTCCGAAAAGGATGGACCATGTGGAGTGTATATGGCAAACGAAGCACACACAGCTTCAACAACAATTCCCAACTATCCCACAGTAATGGTGATGACTGGCTAGAGGGTATTGATGACGCTGCGTGGATCGGGGGCGGTGCCGAGATTTTGCTTACAAACCGCAAGAGCGCTATTATCTGGTCTTTAGAGATGGCTCGGAGTACAATATCTGGCTGCTATATGTCGGCCAATATCTTCCGAACGGTGCTTCAAATGTCGAGTAGTCTATCAGTGTACCGGGGCTATGACTTGCCAGACCTGGCATCGATTTCATCAGAACCTTACTTGTGGCACACGACAAAAATACCTGCTGCGTATCTCCTTCAACAATGGCCTATCAAAAGCACTGCCATCTCGCCAGACGGCCGCTATGTTGCTGTTGCTGGACGCCGTGGGCTGGCCCATTACAGCGTGGGCAGCGGCCGCTGGAAGACGTTTGCTAATCCAACTGAAGAAAGCGAGTTTACGGTCCGGGGAGGAATGTGCTGGTACCAAAACGTGTTGGTAGCTGCCGTGGAAAGCGATCAATCGCAAGAATTGAGGCTGTATCCCCGAGACAGCGCGCTCGCTAGCTCACAAGTGCTCTTTACGATGGCAATACATTCACCAGTGGTCTTGGTAACACTATCAGATGACGATTCGCTGTTGGTGTACACCTACGACAATATTCTCTACCACTTTTTGATTGTTCCGTCCAACGGTAAAGTCAGCCTTGTGCAGGTAGGACAAATTGCATTTCACGGCATCGTGCGGTCTCCAGCGCGGGTACGTGGTCTTGGCTGGATTCTTCCAGAGAGCCAGCTTTCCGACGGCGATCCGTCGCAGGATGTTTCTGTTGCAACTGTGATTTTCCTTGTTGATGGGAAGCTTGTCGCTTTGAAGCCAACAGTTGGGAGTGAGGGCCAGCACAAGTACAACATGCGTGTACTGGCACAGAATGTGGAGTTTCACTGTAGCATGCGTGAAGAGCCATTCGCCGGCTTTTCGCGCGAGTTTGCCAGTGTCAGTGCTGGTAATAATGCCTTGTTGCGTCGGTCACTGTGGGTGTATGATGGGAATCACATGAACATGTGGCCTGACCTGTTTGAAGTGCTGGAGGCAGTGACGGGTAATGAAACAAGGAGTATTCCGGATCCGGTGGCGCTTCCCATGGACTTTTATCCGCTTTCTGTCGTTGTGGGCAAAGCACTGGTTTTAGGTGTCGAATCGGAGCTTATTCAGAGACGAGACATTGGGTTCTCTACGTTCCGCTCTGCCATCCGCGTAGGTGTTTCATACACGGTGCCTCTTTTTACCCTTGCTAACCAATGTATTTGCTCTTCTTTAGACACATCTTTTCCTGCCTGATACACTACGCCACTATCTCACCCAAGGCCGGGCGCTAGAAGCGCTGCAACTTTCGCGGCAGTACGAAAAGCTTACCTACTTTTCTCATGCACTTGAAGTCCTCCTCCACCAGGTTCTAGACGATGAAGTCGACTCGTCACCCAAGCCCGAGGAGGCCATTCTACCGCGGGTGCTCTCCCTCTGTTCCTCATTCAAAGATTATCTTGACATTGTGCTCCAATGCACACGCAAGACCGAGGTACGACAATGGCGCACTCTCTTCGACTACCTCCCTCCTGTGCAGGAACTGTTTGAAGAATCGCTCCAGCGCGGTTCTGTCAAAACAGCAGGCGGCTACCTGATCATCCTTCACACCCTCGATGAGCTAGAGTCTGTTTTGGAGCAGTCTGTACGCGTCCTCTCGCGTGCGATGCACGAAGAAGACTGGGAGCTATGCAAAGAGCTAGCGCGTTTCCTTGCTGCTCTTGACGAATCTGGCTCGACGTTGCGGGAGGCGATGGAATTGGTCAATGCACCCGTTGCCTCTAACAACTTCCAGGGTGCTGATGACACCAGCATTTTGGGCAGACTAGAGCTCCTGGTTCCTGCCCCGAGAACGACCAGCTCTTTTTCCAATTCTAATGGAGACAAGTCGGCAGAGTCAAGTCTAGGCTCGCTTCACGAAACTCCCAGCTTGAACTCTATGGCCGAACAGACCGATGTTGCACAAAAGGGTTAGAAGCATCTAAGCGCTATAATCACCAGGGTTAGTAAAGAACTTGAACGTGGAAATCTTGAAAGCACCGTCGGTTATATGTGGCTAAATAGGCTGTTAAAGTGTATGGAATGTGTGTTTGTTATGGTAAGTATTTCTAAAAGAGCACAATATGGTAGACGTACTTATGTGACAGAACGACATCGTAGGTTTTTAGCGCTTCCATTATGTGCTGATAACGATAAGGCCTGGTGACAAGGCTGAGGTGGGTCTTCTGGCGAAGCTGAGCCTTGTCGATCTCTTTTGGCTTCTGTGCTCACAAAAATAAACCCCACTAGAGCAAGTAGACGAACGTCCATCGATCACCAAGTGACGGCCAGCCAAAGAATCAACAGCCTTTTTATTCCATCAAACTGACTGTCGCAATAACATCGCAGCCTTCGGATCTACTTGTGAATCTCTTTTTTTTTTTTTTTTTTCTTTTTCTTTTTTTCTTTTCCAATCGTCGATTTTCTGTTCCTATCATTAGGCCGTTCACTTTGTTGTATCTCTCTTCTGCTTGGCTAGACCCTGGGATCCCTTTGCTTTGCATTTTGTCTTGTCCCCGATAAAAACCTTTTTTTTTCCTTTTTTGGGAGTGCTTGCGTGTGGCTTCTCATTGATCGTGAAACTGCCTGTTGTTGAGTCTAGGCTTTTCTTGTGTCCGACTTCGGTTGTCAGAAGCAGTAGGCTGTTAATCTCAGGACCCCCTAGCCACGGCATATCCGCAACGTCGCCCTCGGGCCCCAAGGAATACGCACGTCGACAACCACCCCCTCCCGTCCAAGTATCTCATTGTAAAGGTCTATCCGGGAATCTACATCCAAGATGATTGAAGACTTTGACAGCAACTCTGATAGCGAGTACACTAGCTACTGGCGTGACTGGGTAAGCACTGGGTGTCAAGGCACAAGTCTACGAAAACTACGAGTATAGGCACCGTCATACTTGCTGCGCTACTCTGCTATGCATGGAGCAGGCTGCTAACTCTACGGCATCTTAGTTTATCTCCATGCGTGGCCACGAATACTTCTGCGAAATCGACGAGGAGTACTTGACGGACCGCTTTAACCTGACTGGTCTCAACAGCGAGGTGCAATACTACCAATATGCCATGGATTTGATTACAGACATGTTCGAACTAGACTGTGACGATGACATGCGCGATGCCATTGAAAAGTCGGCTCGCCAACTCTATGGGCTGGTGCATGCCCGGTTCATTGTAACAACCCGTGGCTTGGGTAAGATGGTGAGTCTACTCAGGAAAAGACAGTGGATGGATAGAGAAAAAGCCTGCGGCTGCCCCGCAGAAACCCGCTTTCAGAGATACCAATGCTAACCACAACACACAGCTCGAGAAATACAAGAGATCTGACTTTGGCAAGTGCCCTCGTATCATGTGCGAAGGACAGCCTCTGTTGCCCATGGGCCTGGCTGATATTCCAGGACAAAAGCCAGTCAAGCTGTACTGTGCGCGGTGTGAAGACATCTACAACCCCAAGTCATCACGCCATGCTAGCTTAGACGGCGCCTTTTTCGGCACGTCCTTCCACAACATCTTCTTCCAGGTGTATCCGCCTCTGATGCCGATAAAGAGCACAGAACGCTACGTGCCCCGTGTCTATGGGTTTAAGGTGCACTCAGCAGCAGCGTTGATCCGGTGGCAGGAAGAGCAGAGAGATGAGATGCGGCGGAGGCTGAAGGCGGCAGGTGTCGAGACAGGCTTTGAGGAGGACGACGAGGACTGCGAGGAGGAAGAGGGAGGTGAAGACGAGGAAGGGGACCAGATGGAGCTAGCCGAGATTCAAGGCCAGATTCCCGTGCCATCTCAGGCTTAGACGGCGAGCACAGGACAGGCGAAGTTGACTGTGGTTATAGATGTTGGCCGTAGCCGTTGGCTGTAGCATTGATATCAACAGTAACGGCGGCAACGGTATTGCCGCAGCTTTGTTGGGCTTGTTTACTCCCTCTGTTGTTCTAGCATTTGTAGCGTGGTACCAGCTTAGTGGATAATGATAGATGAATCTTCGAGCACACAGAGGACAGAGGGCTGCTGGACCGGAAGCGGGCGTAGTTGGTGCTGTGTAATGTGGTGAAGGCGGCATGGGCGGAGCAGGGCAGGCCTTGGACGCTGGTGTGAAGCTTAGCGGAAATAGCCCCATAGCCCCACTACCCCCTTCTGTAAGGCTTGGGACAGGCCTTATATTTGCCAGTTTCAGTGGCTATAGGCGCTGTGCTGGTGAAGGACAGGGTTCTTCTTGGGGCTTGGAGTAGGATGGGCGGCGGACACCTGGAGATTATCATTACTTGCTTCATCTTGTCCGCCGCGATCATTCCTTCCTTTATTTTTAGCCAGTCTGGCTGGGCGTACCCGAGTTGAGGGTTGAGCATAGCACGGCCTGTTTGCAAGCTAGCTAGCTATAACTGGCGCTAAACATCGTCATGGGATGGAAGCGGGCAAGGCGTAGTAGTGCAAGCAGTGCCTCGTTTTAGTTGGGATGGATGGATGATGGCCCTTGGTTGGCGGAAACATGAAGAGAGGAGAAAACAGGTGCCTAGAAACTCAAGGGTATGATCCAGCCCATTCATTACAAGCCCCTTTGCGGCGACTTAGCCTCTTGTCAGGCACTTTACTGGTGAACAGGAACGTGCAGTGCAATCAATTGTCTGTCTTCGCTACGCTTTTTCTGACCTTGTTTTTTGGCCTCCAAGAAAAACTTTCTACGGGTGGCTGTTTCGAGAACGAACAACGAGAGAGATTGTCCATAAAACGCTTTTCTGCTACTGACTCTTGACGTTTAGTTCCTTGCACTCTTCACGCTCCATGACTTGGCTTCCTCTGCGCCTCACAGGCTTCTAATTTGATAGACACCTTTGTTTTTGTTTCCTCCTGAGGCAATTCTGCTCTCTTTCAGTCACAGGACAAGCGGCAGCGGCAGCAAATATCATCAAACAGAGAGCCCCTTGACGCAAACCGGGTTGCCCTGTCCTCCTACGCAGGCAAACAACAATCTTCAACACAAGCACATGCTCAACACAAACATCAATTGAGCCTCTCGCACATATTTAATACGCTTTTAAAGACGCAAATATGGGAATCCGAGACGCCATCAAAAAGAAGGACGCTGTCATGGTTTCTGACAGTAGCTATGCTGCGGCCATTTCGCGTGTCAACACTGGGGCCGAGTTCACCTTTATCCGCTCCGACACCTTTGGCCAGTCTGTCGTACATCCTCCGGGAACCCCGCCCGCCACATCATCCAACGGCCTGTTGTCGCCCATTTCCGCCGAGGGGGGGTCTTCTGGGGGGCTCCGCCCCCGCTCTCGCTCCAATTCGGCCGCCTCTGCTCATCACAGGCTATCTCATAGACTACATCTTTCGCGCAACCATGGCACCAGTAAGAACGTGCCGGCGAACTTGCCAGCTATTGAAACCAGTCAGCCCGATGCCGAGACGCAGTGGGAAAAACGCGCAACCATTCTGGCCATGGGGGGCAGCCAGCCCGGCTCGCCCAATACAGCGGCACCGTCTCCTATCCACGCAGCCAATCCATTCCAGTGGCCTGCCCCGCAGAGTAACAAGGAGCTAGACGGCGACATTCAGAGGGCCATACGACTACATGAGGAGGGCGACTTGACTAATTCCACCCGCATCTTTGCTAAACTGGCGAATCCTGCCGGCGCAAACAACCCGCTGAGCCAGGTGCTTTACGGGCTTGCTTTGCGTCATGGCTGGGGGTGCACGCCAAACCCAGAATTGGCGGTGAGCAATCTCGGGCTGGCCGCTGCAAATGCTGCTGCGATTGAACAACGCGCGCTGGAGGAGGGTAAGAAGCAAGGAGGACCCGCTAAGGGCGAGCTGGTTCTAGCCATTTATGAACTGGCAAACTGCTTCCGCAATGGTTGGGGCGTAGGCCAAGACCCCGTGGCCGCAAAACAGGTGAGCCTTTATGCTGGAAGGCGTGTTAGAGGATAGCTAGGCCGTTGCTCTATGGGGCGGGCTGATAGGGCATGAGCCGTGACGGCAGTATCCAGAGTCTCGCTAACTTGTAGTCGGGCATCAAGTACTTTGAAACCGCCGCAAATCTAGGCGATACCGGTAAGTGATGTTTCTCTTGCACCGTATGCATCTCACACGATGCTGTGCATTCAAGCTAATGTTTGGGCTGTGCAGACGCTATGAATGAGGTTGCCTTTTGTTATCTGGAGGGTTTTGGCTGCCGCAAGGATAAGGTATGTCCTTCTTTTTTTTTTTTCTTTCTTTCTTTCTTTTTTTTTTTTCTTTTTTTTTCTTTTTTCTTTTCTTTTTCTTTTTTTTTTCTTTCCCATTTGCCCGCTTGGGCTGTGAAAAACTGCAGTTACCCCCCCCCCCCCCCNCCCGATTCCTATGCCGTTCATTCCTTCGGATTCGTTCCGTCTCCATCGTCTTAATACCCGGCCTAGGCGGATAATAAATATCTGTACTTGGGTAGTTACCCCAATGCCACCTGCCATATCTACTTACAACCTCTTTAAATCCATGCCGGCCTTATTTTTAAGGGGCTAAAATTGGGCATCAAGAAGATTTGACATTATAGCCCCCTCCTGTCCTTTTATTTATTCAACACCAACACTCCTCCAACACCCCTCCTACAATACGTACCTGGTATTGCTTTGGCCACTATAGACCGGTCGTGCTGGCATAGCCTGATCTGATGGCTTGATGCCTTGGCGGTTGGTTCCGGCAGGTTTCCGGAACTCGGACAAGGCTCCGCGAAAGCCTGCAGTGCGTAACCGGGGCCACGCTGGCTATGCTATACAGACAAAAATTCCATGTGATGCTACTTCGTGTGCTACTCAAATGAGGCTTACACGGAATATGCCACGGCTAATGGCTGGTGATCCACAACACGCCCCCCTACTTCTCTGCTACGTTGGGCTTTATGCAGAGAATTCGCTACCACTGACTCGCATCTTCCACCGTGACATACTCTGGCTGACGTAGTTTCCCGAATCTGCTTAGATTGCCGCAGCAAAGTACTATCGTTTGGCCGAAAAGGCTGGAAATAAGACATTAGGAAACTCATGGTACGTCATCTCTCTTTACACCTTTGCCCAAGCCGCTGTAAGCCTCAGGAGGGGGAGTCAGGATGGTGGGCTAGGCTAGGCCGGGCCTCGATGGGAGTCATGTCTCATTTTCTCCGACCCATGCTGTGTTTTCCGGCATCTGGCTGCTTGGCGCCGCTACTTTCTCCACCTGACCCTTTTTTACGTTGTATCGTTTGCATGCTTTGTGCACATAGCCATGGCTCCCGTCCCATCTTCATGCCCCCTCCGTTAGTTGACCGTCCGGAGGAGAAGCCGCAAGTCATAAGATATTACATGTTATGCATAGCTGCCCATCTATGGCATGGTGTTGGTGTATCAGCCTAGAACCCTCTGGCCTTGCACAGGGTGTGTTTTGCCAGACGAACACACGGGCGGGAGCATGCAGTAAAATGGAGGGGCTTGCTGTCTCGCTAGGCTCGGAGTATTTATGCTGGTGCACCAGACCATCTGCCATTTTTCTTTTTCAACTCACGTGGGATTCTCAGCCCGCCGTGTTCAAAAAGGCTTTACACCTGGCTATACTACCTACCCATTTACACACATGAAGGCGGGTCTTATACTATAGCCAACTAACGCCTTTTTCTTTTTCTTCATAGGATTTGGAAAGAAAAATATGACCCAGACAAGCAAGGCAAGAAAAAGGGCTTGTTTTCCTTTGGCCACCGAAAAGACGGCATGAACATAGAATCTACGAATTGACAAAGGGAAGTTTCGGACTGGGAAAGGAGAGAATCTTGGTATTTACGATAGGAAATATACCCTTGATACGAATATTTGCATAGACTTGGTATTCCGAAGTGATCGCCGTTGTTTTATCTCTACAAAGTGAAAGATCGACCGAGTCTGACGTCGACAGAGATCGAACATCATCTTTTCTACGTGTTATTACAGGGAAGAGCTAGTTGCATGGGACGTCTAGTAGAACTTATGTTGGAAACAAAGCGGAGCAGACAGGTAAGTAGACTATGGACGAAAGAATATATATTGAAAATGAAAAAAAACGATAATATTTTAGATAAGAACAGAGCAACAAAGTCATCAAGGAAGACACTACAATGGCAACAGGGGGGAAGATCCTTGGCCGGCTCAAGTGGCCTCAGAGTCGAATAAATAAGCGACGTGAAGTTTATGAGCTTTTCATCAAGGCGATCTGATAGCGCAATACCTAGCCTTTGGAGGCATCTAGTCAAAGACAGCATGGGAATCAGCGCTTGAGAACATGGCAAGTTAAAGTTCAAGGTTGAGGGTGGCCCTTGCGTAGTACAAGAGCGTCCGTGTTATGCATAGGGTTTTGTGTAACAAAACCATCCTATGTAGCACGAAGATTGTCTCGTGTAACTAGGCTGAGGGCTACAGCCACTCGACCTCTTAGCGATGGCCAATTCGAGAGAGTTGACGACATCAAGTACGACAGGCACTGCACATGGGCGGAGACCCAATGGCTGGCAATTCCGATGTCTTGGTTTAAAATAGGTTATGGACAGGCACGGCTTATTGCGCACTGCGCCTATACAAAAGCATAGAAACGAAAGACGGCGGGAGAAGTTGGATCGACTGAGTTGAATGAAGATTTGCTTGTTTGTTCAGGGGGAGGGGGGGAGAGGGGAAGGGG
>NETT01000463.1:0-18362 GCA_003449175.1 Ceratocystis smalleyi
AAAAAAAAAAACAAAAAAAAAAAGAAAATCCCTTTCTTTTTCTCCCTTGCAGTGCTCTGTGCTACTCTAACTAGGTGAGGGGTTCCGTTCCCTTCCCACCTGCCCCATTCATTCGGGTGGGTCGCTTAAAAGTGTGCCCTGAAGACACTAAAATGACGGTCGGCTAGTGGCACAAGTGTAGGGTTAAAAGTGGGGAGCCTGGCTGGTTGAATGTGTCAAATGGAAGAGAAAAAGACGAACAGAAAAAACTTCCTACTAGCCGACGCACTAGAGAAGGGATTTTCCTTTTCGCCAGACTCTATCAACTCCAGGCGGTGTGGTGTGCCTCTCGTTACGTGAAGAGCTCCCAGCTTTGGCAATCGGCTTTCTCGGCGGATCGGCAACAAGGAGGGCCCTCTCTCTTCCTCCGCTTCTTCCCCTGCGTCTTGTTTCCTCTATCTCCAATATAACCCCGGCGGAGTAGCGGTGACCCTGCTTTTCGGCGCACCCCTTGGGCATGCCCATATTACCGACTTGACCTGGGGCGCCCGTGGTCTGTAGACACTGTACATGATCTTGCCAAGGCAATCCCTCTGTAAGCCCTTTCGTCCACTTCGTCCATCCATGTCATGCATCATCCATCCTCAACATCTCCGTCCAAAGCCTGAGCATCGTCTTACACAACTCCGGCCCTAACGACCCATGCCAGCACGGCAAGTGCAGTGCCGTTAGAGCAAGGCGAGAAACGAAAAGCCGAGGCTGCACACAGCAAGTGTTTCCGTCGGCCTCCAGAGATGTCCTAGATAAGGCCCTGACAGGCAGTCCGCGAAAATTTATATCCCAGTCGTGCATTAACTTCTTGTGATAATGAGGCCGACTAATAAGCCGTGGCCCATCCTCTGAAGGAACGGTAAAGTCCCCTTCGAGAAAGGCAGAAGGAAGGAAAAGGGAAAGAAGAAAAAAAAAAAAAAAAGGAGGCAATGAACCTGTCGCTCCTCAGTGGCTCTCCTTTTTCCCCCTGCCCTCCCTCCCTTCCTTCTTCGCCTCAAATATCTCTGCCTTGATATCTCTTTCTTAGCCTGGCCTGTGCCCTGTGCATCTGGCTAATGACTCGTTTTCAGGCATGCACCTGTGCGGGACGAAATACAATCGGGGTGTTGAGATTTGAAATTAGTGAGGTATATGATGCAAGAGTTACGGTATCGAATTAAGACGGAGCGCAACAGAGAAGAGAAGAATCAAAGGGTATATAACAAGAGACACACAAAATCGAAAAGCGAAGAACATGGCCCGGCAATGCCCTCGGCGGGCGCGCCTATACACACACGCTCGCACTCGCACTCGCACACACAAACACTCGCCTTACCTCATGTGCGCTTAAACTGCAGCCGAATAATCGAAAACATCATGTTCTGCAACACGTGCAGCGTCACTGCTGCGCTCGTAGGTATCAGCTCCGGCCATACTACAAGGTCCATCTTGCCCTCCAGGTC
The DNA here is from genome assembly GCA_003449175.1 of Ceratocystis smalleyi. Lineage (NCBI taxonomy): Eukaryota > Fungi > Ascomycota > Sordariomycetes > Microascales > Ceratocystidaceae > Ceratocystis > Ceratocystis smalleyi. The sequence goes on from NETT01000463.1 coordinate 1,473, forward strand.
GACGTCGATGCCATAGAAATACCGGATTAGCAGTCTCACAATGCCTGCTGCCACCAGCTCGCATGCCCATGTGGCCAGTGACGAGGTGTACGTCAGTCGGAATGTGTACGGCTCGTCAACTTGATCAAATGCAAAGTACGGGTACAGGTCCTTGTTGCTGCCAAAGTGCAGCACGGCAACACTACCGATGAAAGTAGCCATTGATGCGTTCTCAGCAATGAACCGGATAAAGACATTGCGCAAACACAATTTCTGGTAGCCGGCATAACTCTGCGTGCTGAGCCCGAGTGCTACCAGCAGTTGGTAAAACGGCTGGGCCATTGTTACCGGGACTAGTATGATGACAGAACTGCTGGACAGGAGCTGCAACCAAAGAAACTGCGTCGGAGAACGCAAGCGTGCATATAGAGCGCGCACATATGTCTGATATGTGATCATGTAGTATCTGTCAAAGAAGCAATTAGCATGCAATATATTCCACATGTGTTCACTCCCCCCTGCTTCATTGAGACCACCACTTACAGCTTGAAGATCCAGCTCAGCGGATAGCTCCCAACACGCTCGCCCTCACGCACGCCGAGAATCCACCCCGTCAGCATATCAAGAAGGTGGACCGTAATCACCCAGCTGTAGACATAGATGACTGTCTCCCAGGAACCGTGTGGCAGCGTGCGTAGGTAAATTTCAGCATAGGCCTCTCCAATAAGATATGCTGAAAGGCCGACAGTAAGCGCCATGCAGAACCAGATGAATCGGACAAAGCTCGCTGGCAGCCAACTGCGCCGAATTGCGACCGAGTCTCCGGAGCCCAGTCCTCGTCCACGGCCGTGCTTCCTAGTGGTGCCGGCAATGTTGAGGCCCGGGTCATCAAAAAAGTCCGTATATAAAATATGCCCTCGGGCGCTACTGCCTCCAGAGGCCAACGCCCGGAATGAGCCACCCGTGTCTTGGTCGCCTGTCCACCAAGAAGACGTAAAGATGCGCTGCGTTTCGGAAAGAGACTTGCGCAGGCCGAGATGGCGCTCATTAACGGTTAGGATCATAAAGGCTATCATTACCGGCATAGCCATGATCACAAAGGTCCAGCTAATCCACCATGTGTTGTGTCGTGTTAGAAACTCGGTTTCGGGCCGGTAGTAAATTGGAATGGGCGCTGCAGTCCCAATGACAGCAATGAGACATAGCGTCAGGGGGAAGCCGAGTCTCTGAGGCCACCAGTTAAGGTTGTAAATGTTAAAGGCCTTGGTTATCCACATAAGCGCGACCAGATTGTACAAGCCGTAGAAGACACACAAAAAGAACCAGAAATTCGCCTGCACTCGTGCCGCCCCATGAACCGGACGAAGGCGGAGATTTCCGGGGCCGGCCTTTTCCGCAATGTCTGTATGCTTGCTATCATCCGCTTCCGGGAGATCATATTGTGGAATGGGAACAGCACACCATACAATGGCAAGCAAAGCCGGCAGCAGCACTAGTACAAAATAACGGCCATACCACATGTTGACAGCTCTTTTGACGGTGCCCTGGCGTGGCTGAATATACAAATTGACGACTTTGCGTCGTGTGCGCCGAGCCGCTCGGGACAGGCGCGATGATGCCCAAGCAATGATGCGCTGCGTTGGACCAGGGCGCATAGCGGACAAACTGGTGCCGTCTTCTTCGTCTGCATCTGAGCCATCGCTTGAGTCGGTAGTGCTATTATCGCTGGCCTCGAGATCGGGAATCATTATGGCGCCATAGCCGGCATGGACGCTTCCGCCTTGTTCAAGATTGCCGCGCACACTGCGTCCATGGCTAGCGCTCCTGCCAGTTGGATAAGAACGGTGACTGCGGGTGTGGGCATGGTAGTGGTGGCTGGCATTGGCGCTGCTTTGGTTGGCACTCGAGCTGCTGCGGTGGTTCGAGCGTCTGCTCCCTGGGTGGCGACCAGAGGCTAAGAGCCCAAGCTGGGCTCGCCGAAAAGGTGCTTCTCCTTGGGGTGGGGGCACGGCGCGGAATCGACCAAGGAGCGGCGTGGAGTCAGGCTGGTAGCGGACGGCGGAGTCTGTGCCTTGCGTGAACAGGAAGAATTCTGGCATCGCGAGAGCATGGCGAAGAAGACCAGGAGATAAGGATCGAAGGAGAGGCTGCAAGAAAGAGGATTCAAGAAGTAGAGCAAAGCTGGCGAAGACAACCACGTCAAAGCGACTAAAAAGACAGGGAGGAGGAATAGCAGTGGAGGGCTGGAGGACTGCAAGCGCTGCAAGCGCTGCAAGGGCAAGGCAAGCAAAGCCAAAAACGAGAAAGCAAGGCCCAGCGCCGCTACTCCCCTCGCTCGACCCGCGGGTTGTTTCAATGTGAGCCTGTCTTCTGCGTCGGTATAACAGTACAGCACTGCAGACTTCAACCCCATTATCCACGTCACCATGTAACCCGGCTATTAAGCCCGGTACGAGCTATGGTCAGCGGCTAATGATAGGACGGCCGGCTGATAAATTTCGAGGAACGCCAGCAGAGTTTGGGCGGCAAGTAATCACATGAGTCTGTCGTCCGACCCGACCCTGAGCTGGCTTTCTAGGTGATGGGCGGGCGGCTGAAGGCCCCTTGTAGATATGGGGCAGCGTGCGATGATCGGACAATCGACAGACGTTCTCGAAAAGGCAGTCAATTACTTAATTGATGGCGCCAAAAATGCCAGCCCATGAATGTGACGCTTGGGGGGGGTGTGAGGAAAAAAGGGTAGAAGCACGAGAGAGACTGCAGAACACAACAGTGGCGTGTCAAACTCTAACGGGCTTGCATTGCAGTCTCACGATTTCCTACCGTTTTGGTAGAGTTTTCAGCAGCCCCAAGACAGGCAGGTGCTGTGTTTAGGCCCACCCTCCCTATTTACTCGTTCTCAGCCTTGTCCATTTGCCCTCCTTCCCTCTATCTTATTGTCTTAGCCTTGTCTCTCGAATTTGCTTACTCTATTTTTGCCTTCGATTGGACTTCCTTTTCCCTCACGTGTCGCTCCCGTTGTCACACTGCGTTTTTCGTCAACTTACCAGCCCTTACTTACCCGGGCCTCCCTCGCGAAATCCAGGCTGACATATACATTGATAGGCCTATCCCGCCAGTCCAGAAACAGAGCCCCACCCCCGCTCTCATCTTATATATCCTTTGTTCTTGTTGAGGCTGCGTCTGACTGCGTTTGAGCCTGGGGCCTGAACCTGTCTCAGCCAAACGAAAAAAAAGCTAAAGCCGAATTAAATCGAATATCAGAACGCACGCCCCTCTTCTCGCCCGCCCTGACTCCCAACCCAGCACTGTTGTTTCCCTTCTTTCTCTCTTATACTGTGTGTTGTAGCGCAACTCGTTTTGCACGCTTCTTTTTCCTCTCACTTCCAACACTCTATTCTGCCCACATTATATCTGTACTCTTTCCCCCCCCCCCCTTTGTTCCATCATGGCTGATTCAACGCCCGCCGCCACTGACGACAGCATTACCTTCAAGGTCAAGGCCTCGGGTGATCGCCTCCACACCATCACCATCAGCCAAAGCGTCACAGTTAAAGAGCTCAAGGCCAAGCTGTCAGGCGAGGCCTTTGAAAACATCCCCATCGAGCGCCAGCGCCTAATCTACTCTGGCCGTGTCATGAAAAACGATGACACTCTTGTCACCTACAAAATCAAGCCCAACAACACCATCCACCTTGTCAAGAGCGCTGCCAGCAACGCCACTCCCTCTTCGGCATCGTCTGCCCTTCCTGCTGCCGCAGCTGTCCCCACAAACATTGCCACTGGTGTAAACAATGACCCGTTGGCAGGCCTGACTGGCGCGCGCTATGCCGGCCATGTGCAACTTCCTAGCCGCGATATCTTTGGTGCGGACGGCGGTGTATGTCCCTCTCTTTCCCTGCTCGGTCCCCAGCCGCTAGTACTGACGCTCCTATTAACTTGCTCCACAGATGGGTGCTCCTCCCAACGAGGACGAGATTGCTCGTATGCTCGGCGACCCCAACATACAACGGACCATCAGCGCCGCCTTAGAAGACCCCCAGTTAATCGACCAGATGATCCGCATGAACCCCCATCTTGCCAGCATTCCCAACGCCCGAGAAGTTTTCCAATCCCCCTTCATGCGCCAGATATTCAACAACCCTGATATATTGCGCATGGGTGCCCGCAGCATGTCGCGTGGCCCAGGCTTTGGCTCCTTTCCTGCTCCTGGTGTGACAGACTCTACCCCCGGCACTACTACCACCGACAGCTCCAACCCCCCGGCTTCGACCGACGGCTCCGGTGCTAATGCTACATCCGGCTCTACGCCTAACCCTGCCATGCCCTGGATGATGAACAGCCCCTTTGGCATTCCTCCGCCCGGTGCCTTTGGCGGCGCTAACCCAGCACAAAACCCCTTCCTTGCCCTATTTAACCCTTCTGGCACCGGCGCCGGGGCTGCCTCTGGTGCCAACACTTCCAGTAACAGGTCTGCCGCACCCGGGGATTTGCCGCCAAACCCTCTCGGCTTACCCGGCATATCTCCCTTCTCCAATCCCGATGCCCTTCAAGAAGTCATGTCTCTGTTCCAAGGCCTGAACGGCGGTGCCGGCACCGGTGCCCCTGCCCCTGCCCCTGCCCCTGTGGATAACCGCCCTCCCGAGGAGCGGTATGCCGACCAGCTACGACAGCTAAATGATATGGGCTTCTTTGACTTTGACCGAAACATAGCAGCTCTGCGCAGAAGCGGAGGGAGTGTGCAGGGGGCTATTGAGCACCTACTACTCTAAGAAAGAGAAACAAATGTTGGCGGAGTATGAACGCTGCCCATCCAAACCTCATCAGTCTTTTTTCCTTCTTCTTCTTCTTCGTCTTCTTTTTGTCTGCCGCCTTTCTTCCCTCGCTTCCTCCGCCTCATCCTCTTGCTTCTTTGCCCCAGTGTCCCTCATTTTCTCCCTCACCCCTCACTCTTTCTTCCGCTTTTTATTTTATTAGTCTTGTTCTTGTCCTTCCGCCGTCACACGCAAGCCTCATAGTCTTGTTCATTCATTTGTTTCATGTTTCATAATATCATTATGATATGACAACCAGCCTCTGATTCCGTTTACTAATGCATTCATGTAATATGTTGATGAAACCCGGCTCATGATAGAAAACAATGAGAACAAAGAAAGAAAATATCAGGCGGAGAGTAGACGGTAGAGCATTTGGCACTTCGGTTCATTGCAGCAGCAAAAATAGGGTTACAAGCCGGCAGATAACCCCAATATCAAGATAGCCCCACATTTATCATCATGCCTCAACTTTCCAAGTGTGTGACCAGAAACTGACGACGAAACAGACAAAAAGCAGCCTCATTAAGCACCCATTTCTTCCATCAAGTCACCATGATCCAAGGAATTTTCTACGCACGCTTCTTGCGAGAGAAGGGTGAGTCGCCTTCTGTCCAAGCACCACCAAATATCAAGGCCCGGTAGAGACACACTGTGCTAACCAGCTTACTTCCCCCCAAGGCCCGACTATCATGGCCCAGAGCCCACCGGAGTGTGTTGGCTCGAGCAAGACCAGCCTGGTAGACTTCGACGTGCTGCAAGAGTACATAATTCCGCGCAAGGCCTTTTGCAACCGGTATATGACGGTACGCGATCCGGAGGGCAAGTACGTCGTGCTCGGCTTCCCGGTGCTTATTCCACACAAGAAGTATGTTCGCAACGAATTCATCTTCAACTTCGGCCTAGTGGTTGATGTTAGCGTAGGTCTGGACCCTTATGAGCGGGTTGTCAGGCGGCTAGCAGTGACCTTTGCTGAGATGGAGAAACAGAACGAGTATCTCTCAGCACAGGAGGATGCCGATGGACTGGTGGCCTTGATGCAGAACATTAATGACGCAGGGGCTGAGGAAAGCATCGCAGGCTCACGCAGGCCAATCGAAGCATTGCTGGAGATTGTCAAGTCGGATCTCAACAACTACGGAGAGTGCATGATCCCGGTTGGTTCGTATTAGTCGCTTTCTACCTCGCTGGCTCTATGTCATATTCTATGGATATTGACGTCCTCGCTAACTCTTTTTCTCCATCTTTCTTCTAGACGAGGCCAACACGGTCAACATGAAGTTATTCCCCTCTCACCGAAACCCGCCCGCCGTGGAGGCCTGGCATGTCCCGGTAGCTAAGATGAAGTTTTCTGAAATCGTCGACCCAACGTGGGATCTAACAATGCAAAAAGTCATTGCCCACATTGACGGTGTCTCGGATGTACGGCGTATAGCCTTTGAGGCTGATGTTGCACTCGACCTGGCCAAAGCTGCGCTGCGCCATCTGTTGTATTACGATACAATATTGCTGTTAGATATGTTTTTCTTCTCGTCGTGCTACGCCCCGCAGCCCGATGGCATGCGCGACTTTGTGGCAAACGTCGACGGCATCATCGATGAATGTATTTCGTACGTGTGTAACGGCAACAGCGACACACGGCTATCCAAGTTCCAAATGATCAAGCTCATGACCTCGTTCACATATGGTCGCTCCGTCACCGAATGGCTCTTTGTACAGGCCCATGCTGGCTTTGATGTGCTCAACGGCCTGGATGTGCGGCGACTCGTTCAGTTTGGAACCATCAAAGGCGTGTTGTATCGAGTACACAGACATGTGGTTTCGAAGCAGTATCTTGCTCAGCTGGCCACAGGCCAGGTCCAGAAGAGCCAGAACCCCGAGCCACTGCACAAGTACATGGACGGTTGCCACCACTTTGACCAGATCATCACAGAGCAAAACATGTCGAGCAAGGAAATCATGGCGAAATTGAGGACACTGAATCGCAAGCCGCCTATAAATGATCTCAGTATCCTGTACTACTGAGAATCACGAATGCGCTAGCCCTGGGACGGCACATGTGGGGGAAACAGCACACACTTGGCCGGTATTTTCAAGTGTCGGTATAATAAATAAGCCAGAAACAGAAACAAATTGCCATAATAGTACAGTAAAATACAAGAAAAAGAAAAAAAAAAAAAGAGGATGGCAAAAAGAAAGACTAGCCGCCTAGACTCGACCAATCTTGCTTACCATCTGCCGTATTTCCCCATTAATCATCTTTTCTTTGTTGTCTCTCGGTCTTTCTCCCCTTCACACGCTCTTCCTGGGATGCCATCCGCTCCTTTATCTGCGTAACCCAGCGATCCTCGCCGTTGTCAGGCGGAAACTCAATATTGCTGTTGTTCGGCACTGTTACCTTTCCGTGCAGGCTCAGGTTGCCTTCCTTTGCCATCTCGGCAAGCAACTGCTTGCGCAGCTCAGTGTTGCTCTTTTCCTTGCCCTGCTTCAAGGCCTCGTCGCGCATCGTCGTCAGCACTGTGCGTAGCTTGCCCTTGTAGGGTTCTCCAGGATATGTTTGGCCACTTTGCTTCCACTTCTCGTCCTCTACCATCTCGATGATGCGAACGTTGCGTCTACCACGTCGTAAAATCAGCAGCTTATTATCAATCATGAACTTGGCCGTGTCTTCAGGAAACCAATTGGACACGGGTGTCCAGTCAAGACTGCCAGGTGCCACGGTGGTCATCTGGCCCGGGGCGGCAGCCACATATAGACCGCCAGCCTGGATTAAGCGCTGGGCCGCTGATGCGCTTTCACAAAGACCGCAGGCATAGACAATCTTGGCAATGGACTTGCCCATCAGCAAGTCCCGGGGCAGCTCGACGGAAGGCTGGTGAGAAAGGTTGGCGTCTGTTTCACTAAGCTGAATCGGGGAGCCATCGGCAATTCTACGCTCTAGGCTCTTGGGAATAATGCCATGAGGCATCACGATGGGACCCTTGCCAAACATGGCGCAGTGCTGGCGCTGTTCGCGAACGGCAATCCCAGCGCCATGAACCATCGAAGTCACCTCGAAAGCCAAGGTGTGTTGCGCCACGCGCCCACTAGGGTTTTCTTGGTGTCTCTCAATCAGGTCCTCGATCATCGGAAGAGGCATAAAGGTTAGAGCAGTAAGCAGCCTCTCCACCTCCTCATCGGAGCGCTGCACAAAGTAGCCATAGAAATCGAAGGGGCTGGTTTCGAAGGGATCCAACCACACAGCGTTTCCCTCGCTCTTACCAAACTTTTTGCCGGTGGCATCGGTCAGGAGAGGGACAGTGAAGCCATAGGGGTCGTTAGACCAGCCCCCAGGGAGCTTGGCGTAGTCAGCCTCCTCCGTTTCACGGATGGTCTTCAGGACCTCGCAGCCCATAGTGATGTTGCCGTATTGGTCAGACCCGCCGACTTGCAGCTGCACCCCGATCTTGGAGTACATGTGCCAGAAGTCCCAGCCCTGCATAAGCGGATATGAAAACTCGGAGAAAGACATGCCATCTCCGCTCTCCATCTTTTTCTTGACGCTGCATACCAAAGGGTCAGTAAGAGCAAAGCGGAAATAAATAGACGTCCTACGTACCTCTCTTTTGCCAACATTGGGCCGATGCGAATATTGCGACCAGCTCTTTTCAGGAGGTCATAGAAGGGCAACTTGTTCAGCCACATGTTGTTGTTCCACAGAAAATGACGACCCGCCCAGTGGCCCGGATAGTTATACTTCCGGCCAAGTTCCTCTACATTGCCCCAGACGCGCTCAATCTGGTAGTGCATCTTTGTGATATTGCGCGCCACGTCAGAATTGGAGATAAGCGGCCGTGATTTCAAGCGACCTATAGGGTCGCCGATGCGAGCGGTAGCACCTCCAATCAAGGAGACAGTAGGATAGCCATGGAAGTAGAACCAAAACAACGGCATCATCGACATTAGATGGCCAATATGCAAAGATGGCGCTGTTGGGTCAAAGCCGGCGTATGCACCGACTCGCTTGACACGCAGCAATTCCTTGACTGTTGCTTCACGCCTATTGTGTTGTCCGTCAGTAACCCGACCCCGCGACCCGGCTTCAAACTCGAGAAATTCAACTTACCCAGCCACATCCTTAACAAGGCCCCTCTCCTTGAAAACGTCCCACACGTTCTTGGCTTTGCCTACCCGGATTTTTTCGGCGATTTCCGAGAACTCCTGGGCAGCCTGCTCCTGCTTAGCCAGATATGTCTTGGAGATGTGGCGCACACCTGGCTGGTTTCGAATGCCCGGCGCCGTCCGAGACTGAACAATGCGAGATGCGCTTACTCTAGCCAAGGCAATTGACTGAGATGCAGAGCCAATGCGGCAAACGGAAGCCGTGGCGGGCCGTAACGAGCGGAACATAGTAGCAGTATACGAATACACAAAAAGACGAATGCTGGTAGCTATGCAAAGAGCATATAAAGAGTGCCGTGCAAGATTGGCCGCCTCTGAGTCGGCGTTTGCAAGCTATCACGGTCAGCTTCTTGTTGGCAGAGGACTAAAGGGTCGTCAAGTATGGGCGCTCGTACTTCGAGTAGCAAGGCATTGAGCATCACGTGCCCATGGAAAAAAAATCTTCGAGTCTTCTAAGTTGCAGATTTAGGGTTTCAGCTCACGTGACTGGACAGCGCCACCACTCGGCTTTTCCTTGGCAAAGCCGGGCCCTTCATAAGCTTCCTTAGGCTGGATAGCCGTTGTGGCCAATCAGAGAGCACGTAATTCCAGATCCTCGGCAATGCGCAAAATCCGCAGAAGCTCAGCACGCTGAGTTGAGTGGGCAGGCTGAAGCGAACAACAACGAAATTCTCACGGAACATCAAGAATGATCACGAGTTTATATTTATTGTGAAAAACATCGAGCTCCCTACCCTTTGATATCTCATCCTTTAGCCATCTTTTAGACTTCTTTTGATTCCTTGCGTCCTGCTAGCTCAAGCGAAGAATTCGTCTTGTCATCTTTTTGCCGGCAAGGATTTCACGAGCCATCCCGAAATCTAGCTTTCCCTCTTATTTTTCACTCGGGACTTACTTTACTTCCTGTGCCATCTGCACCATATTTTTTATTTCTCTTTGTCTGCACCCTTCTATACACACATCTTTTGGTTTCCTTCACAATGGCTTCTATTGCGCGCCAGTCTCTTCGCCCTGCCGTTGTTGCGGCTCGTATGGCCACCGTGCCTCGTGCTGCCGCCTTCACCACCACCAGCCGCCGCAGCTTGCTTCCTCCCGGCCCCCGTAAGCTTTCCCGTGGAATGTCACAGGCCGGACCCCTGGCCGGGCCTTGACTACTAGCCGATGAATGCTGGTTGCTAACATGTCTTGTGTCACTATAGAGGTTGTTGTCGGTACCGGTATGCTTCGCCTTGCCCTTCCCCGCTGCGAGCGATATTTCCCGACATCCAGCCAAGTTTTCTCCGCAGTCCAACGAACCGTGTTCCCGGCATTCGTCTGTGGCAGTGTGCTGTGTGCTTGATGCATGTGCTATGAGCATGTGCTTTTGTTTGCCTTCGGATTCCACTACCCTCTGCCCACCGCATACATTTTGTATTTCCCTTCCAGCCAAGACCCTCGTTAAGCTAACCACGACGGCCGCCTTTCTATAGTCAACGATGCCGTTCCTGTTCCCGATGCCCACCCCGCACACGGCTCCTACCACTGGACCTTCGACCGCGTGCTCGCTGTCGGTCTGATTCCTCTGACCTTTGCCCCCTTCGTGGGCGGCTCGCTCAACCCTACTACCGACGCAATTCTCTGCGGCACCATGCTCGTCCACTCACACATGGGCTTCAACAACATCATCACCGACTACATTCCCTCTCGCCAGTTCCCCAAGTCTCGCAAGGCCGCCGACTGGGGTCTTGTTGCCGCTACTCTGCTAGTCGGAGCTGGTCTGTACGAGTTTGAGACCAACGATGTTGGCGTTACGGAGACTATCAAGCGTGTGTGGAAGGCGTAAATTGGTTCTTTCTTGATTATCGACGGGACGGCAGTCTGCCGTGTAGTATCTAGACAAAGGAACTGGCGGGTTTGGCCTGCGGCCCTGGGTCTGAAACATGGCCTAGGATGTATGAAAAGAGGCAAAGGATAGTGCATGCCACGACCTAAACTATTTGGCCGCTCAAGCACGCCCATCCAGTCCAGGACCACTTGTCAGTTCTGGACATGGATGGAGACAGACCCCGGGGCTGTCCAGGTGTATGAAATAGGCCTGGTGTACAACGTTTATTTTCTATGTTTTCTTTTTTTCCTGGGGAGGGACTTGGATTTTTTTTCTTTGGCTTGTTTTTCCTTTTCGCGTTTATCAGTACAGTTAAGAGGAAATATTTTTCTTAGAGCTTCACACGATTATGGTGGCGATGATGTGAAACGAAACATAGCCACTCACCCTTACAAGCCCATCAACAAAGGACAGGACAAGACACATTTGGCATGCAGCTATGGCTACAGCGGGCAAAGCCCTATAGCACACCATCAGTAGCACTGTAGCCTAAATGCGGTGGGTCCCAGGCGCCTGAATCGAATGTCTGTCCCCTAGTAGCAGCCCCTGTATAGAAAGCCCTTTTTGCTCTTCAAAGGGACCCCCAGGCGGCCTCCTCATCTACGAAAGGGATGCGATAAAGTCAAAGTCCCAATACTGCTTGTCTTAATGCGGCCGGCCGGCTCTTTTCTGCGCTCATCCAACTCTAGTTTCTTTTGATTGCTGAATTTCTGTGCCTTTGTACATTTCTCCCTCCCTTGATCTGCTCTTCCTTGTTCTACGTATTTTCATATATTCCTAAGCAGCACTCTCACGATATTATTGCCGTGTGTCAACCCGTCTCCGGTGGCGAATTTCCTACGACTACCTGCCCCTCTCTCCTACCCACCACACCACGAAACGCTCGAGCTCTTGTCCTCCCGTCTTCGGTAATCGTTGAACACCATTGACGCTTACTCCTCCTCCCCCGCCTGGCCTACTGTCTCGTTCCACGTCGTCATGCCAACGGCAGCTTCTCTCACAATCATACCTCCGCCGCAACCGGCACTGTCGCACATCTCTTCCGATAGCCCTCCCACCTTACAGCCAAACGCCGCGCCCTCACAAGATGATGGTCGCTCGATTCTTCCGTCCAGTCCGCTATCCTCACCGCAGCTGCGGCCATCGTCTACAGACGGTATCCAGCATAACCAAGCCAGCGACTCGCCCATAGCCACTGGCAGCATTTTCAGTGCCGCCGAGAGCACAGCTACCGAGGCCACACTGCTAACCACACCAACCACTGCCGCCTGCATACCTCCGCCTTTCTGGATCATCCCTACTGCAGGTCCGAAACGGGCCCCCGGATCTCGCGCCCCAAGACCATCCACAACAACACCCCTCAGCCCACAACGGAGAAATACCAATATTCTAAGCCAAATCAGCAGTGGCCTGTTTCCCAGCATGGCCAGCGATGATGGGGGAAATAGGCGGCAAAGCTACGACCGCACAAACGCCAATGTCTCAAGCTATGCTAGTGATGATGACGGCGACAGCGCCGACGACCACGATGCAGCACCAGCAATTCTCATGCGTGACAACGAACGCGATGATTTGGACGGCCGCAGCGCAGCGTGCTGGGCAAAGAGTGTTCGCATCGTGAGCTGGACGGTGGTCGAGGGCAGTGTAGGCAATATTGGAGCATTTGTGGTGTGGACGATCCAGGTAGAGACATTAAAGGTACGTCGTTGAGCGGTGGGTGTTGCCGGACGAAGGCCGTTTTGTCTTTGCTCATGCCCTTGTCCGGGCCAGGCTCTATCTAGCCTCTGTTTTCCCCCAACAAACCCTTAGACGCTGCGCCGTTTTCTGTTCTGACCTTCCTCTCCAGGGCGCCCCCATGCAAATCCGCAAGCGGTACTCTGAGTTTGATACATTTCGACAGCGTTTGATCCAAACGTTTCCACGTTGTGTCGCGTCAGTGCCAGCTTTGCCTCCGAAAACTGTCATTGCACGTTTCAACACCACCTTCTTAGAAAAGCGACGAGCTGGCCTGCAGCATTTCCTGAAGTGAGTCTCGACCCGTAACACGGGCCCTACTACGACTGTACGTGCCTCAATGCTGACGGATGTGTCCAAAGCTGCATCTTGCTGAATCCCGAGTTTTCGGCGTCACCTATCATGAACGAGTTTCTTTTCAGATGAAAAAAAGCCGCCTAACAATTCCCTGGGCCCATACTCGTTCTGTTCCTCCCATACCCCTTTGTTTCTTATTTTCTCATAACAACTTGACTTGGCATATCCTCTTGAGCGCTTGATATCGATTAATAGCCACTGATATTTACGGATATTGGGGCCAGACGCCATCTAGGCAATGATTAATGATAATATCTGTTACCCAGCCTAAATCCGCACTCTCAACAGTGCCCCCGTGACTTCGTATTAAATGTGGACTGTAGGGTTAGTGGTGGCAACCCTAGAATGTGGTGATGCTTTCCTCAAGCAATACTCTATAGGACCGTAACCATCCCAGGTCTTTGACTCGCTTGTTTCGGCGATGTATCCTTGGTTCTGACTCATATAACCCCCAAAATGTCAGTGGTTTCCGGGCCAGTTCCATAAACCGTATCCAGGTTGGGATGCTCGGTTCGATGTTGCCATCGTCCCCAGCAACGCTGTCAAAAATGGGCATGTTTCGTGCCAAGTGAAAACTTGTCACCTAGTTCTGGCAAGCCTGTTTTTCTTTACCTCGCCAGGTTGCTCTTCTTTTCTTTGCACCACCCAGCAAATCCTGTACTCGGCCATCAATAAACCTCACGATGAGCGACGATACAAATGCCGGCAAGATGCCTTTTCTGCATGACGAAGTGGTAGGCCAGCATACAACGACTCCCGCCCGTGGCCACAGCCACAACCTACCAGTCTTTAAAGACTACGACAACGACTCTTCCAACTCAGACGACATGTGGCAGCCCCGCAACTCCTTCCCGGACTATCACCATGGGTGGAAGCCCCAAGTAAAGTCTCCAGCGTCAGCTCGTGACCTGAACTGGAAATCCCTCGTTGAGATTGAGTCGCTTTCTTTGGCATCTGAATGCCAAGACTCGGCAGCCAACGCAGAGTTTCGTGCAGTTACTCGGAGTTTTGAAGCCACTATGGATGACTTATCATGGGCACACAATGGCCATAGCCCAACACTCCCCAAGAGCAAACAGGCTTCCCCTATCTACAGGAGTACCAGCGCTAGCGACGAATACCAGCGGCTCGAGTGTGCGTCTTCTCCTGTGGCCTTTTTCGTCCGCAAGAGCGAAGACAGTAGTCGTAGCAGAGAACTAAACCGGGGCTCAAAGCCTGCCAGTCTGCCTAGCCGTGATGCCATTTTAATTGTTGACTACGATACACTAGAGGCGTGTGGTGCTGAAGGCGGTGAACGAGCTGTCTGTTCTGATATAGACAGGTTTCTCCCTAGTCTGGTTGAGCCCTCGGCGGCTCAAAGCCCAAAGGAAAGCCATCCTTCGAGTCGGCGAGGCAGCCGTTCTCTCGGTCTTCCAGAGAAACAACAGTACGGGCGCTTCAACCCTGTTCAGGGCTACACGAGCCCATCTCCGACGCCGGCAAAACGCCATTATTTCCAGGACCAGACACAGCAAACGCCTGATAAGCGGGCCAAGACGCAACAGCGGCCATTCCAGTCCCCCTTGAGCAATGGTTCCTTTGATACCACATGCCGGCCGTCATTTGGAAATGGGCAACTGCGTGTTGACTCGGATACGTTGCCCTTTGGCACCTCGTCGCTACGTGCGATCCCGACTGGCTCGACTTTTGGTCAGCACATGGAGATGGTAGGCGAAGAAGAAGAGGACAAGGTGCTGCCTAAGCCTCAGGCGCAATCGCCGCCCACCGTGAGTCTGCCGCGAAATATGACGATGGACCTTGAGCGCGCCTTAGAGGAGGCTCTCGATTTGGAGGAGCAGGAATATCAGAGCGAACATAGCACATGGCGTCCGCATGAGTTCGGCGATGGCGAGGCACGTGAACGTCTAGCTTTTGTCAAGGATACATGGGGCAAAGAGTGCGACAAGGCCACAGGCTCGGACTGGATGGAGATTTCCAAGGCGCAACGTAACCGTGTTGGATGCAGTCATCTAAGCACTGATAGTGGTATTTTGCACCGGGCTATCAACATTGCATTACCTGAAGATAGTCCACACCAATTGGCAGATGAAATGCAGGGTTTACCGCCAGTTGCCAAAAATACCCTCCAGCCTTCCGAACCAACCTTCGTTGTCAACAGCACTCCTTCACAGACAGTATGCTCTCGAAAGCGTGATCGATCTGTCCATGGCTCTGGCCAGCGCCACAGTTTGATGATGCGTCAAGCGAAATCCAAGCCTGAGATGCGCTCAACGTCGATGCCTCTAACACAGCTTACAATCCAAGTGCCCGACCGCTCGCTCTTCAATCACTCACCTGTAATGACACCGCTTCACACAGGCATCAGCTCAGCATTCGACGTGTCACCGCCGCAAAAGTCATGGAAAGAGATAGCGCAGGGATGGGGGTCCAAGTTGAAGCAGAGACTTGGCCGCAAGAAGACAACAGCGGCCACGCCTGCTGTGACGCGCATGCAGTCAGTGCCTGTCTTGGGGGTATCCAGAGACGTTGCAGGTGAGGAGATTCCCAACAAGGTACGGGAGGAAGTGAAGAAGGCAGAGGTGGAGAAAGTACAGGACCAACCTATGCAGCCGGGTGTGTTGCACGATACCGAGGAAAAGGGTGGTATGGCCTCTAGTGCAGAGGCCTCTCAGCGTGCAAGTTCCAACACCACTAATGGCGACATTTCGCCGTGTTTATCTGGATCTATGCCTATTTTCAAGCCAACAACGTCGATGCCTACTCGTCAGTCAGAGACAATGGGATTTTCCACACCGCTTGTTCCTGCACCGGTTCCTGTCAGAGTCTCTCAGGATATTGTTACGCAGGAAAAAGCACACGACAAAGACGAGCCCCTAAGACAGGCGACGCCGGTGTGTGACCACCTTACATGGGGCCTACCGCCTATTATGCTGATTCCCGGGGAAATTGAGACGCTGTCAATGACACCGCCGGTTGGAAGCAGCAACTCGGGTCCAGAGGCGAATGAAGATGCAAGTGAAGAAGTGGAAGCAGAGACAGATGCAAGTGCAGACTCGAAGGTTGGCGCAGAAGCAGGCGCAGAAACAAAGGCAGGGGCGCAAATGCAAGCCCAGCCACAGCTACTAACGACAGAGTCTTCGGCACCAGTGTCCAAACAAAGCTGTACCGAGGGACAAGGACAGCAAGAAGATCCAGACCAAGGACATGAGCCGCAGCCGCAGTCACCGCCCTGCCAGCAGCCACGCATACAATCACCCGAATCCTGTCGCGAAAAGGCAGGCACACCTACGGCTTTCTGGGCTGGCGCGGCGGGCTCGCGGCTCCGTCTGCCATTTCTACGTCACCGACACACTACGGGTATCTTCGGGGCTGATAACGAGTATCGCCATGGTCATGACGGCGAAGAAGTTGGGGACGGAGATAAAAAAGAGTCGATGATAGCGAAGGTGTCGGGGGAGCCGGTTAATGATACGAACTGGCTGAAGAAAATGCGGGATGTTGGATGGCTGCATAGAGCATAGCGATAACGAGGAACATTGAGTCAATGGGTAAAAAGGGGCGACAACGACTGCAGCGGTGACAATAGCAAGCTATTATTATGAGTTGGCGGTGTAAGCAAGAGAAATAAGCAGGAAATAGCGTCAAAGGACAGGCCGGGCCGTACGTAGGTGTGTTACATAGAGATAAACATGATCCTAACGCGCACAAGTTAAAGCCTATTGTACAACACAAAGCTGTAATCTTCTCGACAAGATGTCTTGGTATAGAGACTTCGGCTGGGTGCTGCTTCTACACAATGAGGAGCAGCTGATAGCTATCTCGTTAGCAGCTAGTAAAGCAAGCTAGGATAACCAAGCTGAAGCAGATAACTAGAGCGACTTCTTTGGCTTTAGCAGCACGAGAGCGAGACTAGAGCTCCTAAAAAATCCCAAAGTGCTTGATAGTGTCAGCGTCAGCAGACCCTGTCCACGTCCCCCCCCC
>NETT01000464.1:0-19185 GCA_003449175.1 Ceratocystis smalleyi
TTGTAGGAGGGAGAGTTGACCAACCTGCTTTCCATTGTTTCAACTGGAGAGTCCTAACTGTCCGATCCGGCCATTCGCTCTTGCTCGTTGTGTTTCGCGTAGGGGAAGGCGCAGGCGGCTCTTGCTGTTCTCATCAGTGCGAGCAATAGAAGTCAGCGGGGTGCAGGTTCGATATGCTGCTTCCGGCAGCTTTGGGCTGGGAACCTGGAGGTTCTAAAGCTTTGCTTTGTTGCTCCTGTTGACCATAAAGCCATGCCGTGGCGCGTGAAGGTGAATAGTCGTGTTCGAGGTAGCTACCTCGATAGTCACTTCTTGGGGGCTCAGTACAACAAGCCTGCCCGTGTCCACATGCTGCATCCCATAGTCAGATGGCCGGAGATCCACCAGGTCGCCAACCCTAAGGTCCGATAGCTCGTCACTTACGACGCGAGACTTGTCGTGGAACGGCGACTTGGTGATGATTTCGTATGCCTGGTCTCCAGAAACAGTTTCTGGCTTTTGACCCTGCTTCCTGGCAGCCGATACGCCCTTTTGGAACCGCGCAATCCACGCGTGGATCTTTGGAAACTTCGATGCCGAGAACGACGTCTTAGGCAGAGCGCCAGGAACACCCATGATCCAGTAAAACGGCCATATGGCGTTGATATCTGCTACAGTCGGCTCCTTGGTGCCAAGAACCCAGTCACGCCCGTCGCTCAGAATGGTCGTCTCTAGCAGTGCCATTGACCCGCGCATCTCTGCCAAAGCAGAAGGCCGGGCTCTTTTAATGGTCTCGGGGGAATACTTTCCACTGAACAAAGAAGAGCGGTCCTTCCACCACTGGTCCGTCTTCATGACAGGCAGGTCTAGAGGCAGCAACGTTGCAGCCTGGCTAAAAACACCAGAGTCGATGGTGAACCGCTGCAAGAGAACCTCCAGCGCCTTGTGCTCAGGGGTGGTAACATTGCTCAGGCGAGGTTTCTCCGGGTAGAGCTCTTCTAGTTTCTCGATGATAAGACGCGTATCTATGTAAACATCCCGGCCAATAGACAGTAGGGGTATGCGGCGATGCTGGATTCCAAGGCTGTTAAGGTCAGGGCGGGGTAGCATCGCAGGTTGCAGCTAAAGACAAAGTATTGGTTTTAGTGGATGGTTTCAAGACACCACCTTTCGGCTAGCAAATATCAGACGCATCTGATTACTTGATGGTTACTACTTACGCATTGTGAATAAGGAATGCCACGGAGCGTCAGATACCAAACCACCCGCTGGGCGTAAGGCGAGAAACTGTAATGAAAAAGAACGATTCGAGGCGGGCTGGTCATTGTGGTTGGAGGGGTGGAACGTAGTGTCCCCGTTGATGATACATACAGCTGGGAATCTCAACGATACTTAAGCCTACTCTGGAGTGTCTCCAAACCATCCATGGCCAGGTTACTAGGTCCCATCTAAGCCGAAATGCGGGGACCAGTTGGCCATGGCAAATCAGCGAGTTGATTTAACCTCGGTTTGTAAGCCGCGTTTCGTATCAACTCCTTATCCGTTTCCATGCTTGCTTGTTTGACTGCGTTCTTTGTTTTTGTTTTTTCCCCTTGCTCTTGGGAGCGGCTAAGGGAGCCCTTCTTGCATCTTCTGCTGGTTTGCAAGGCTTAATTAATAGCGTGTTTCCGACTTTTAGGCGTGAAAGGAGCCTCCATGCTCTTCCCCGCGCCTTGCCATATTAGGCTTTGCCCGTACCTGGTGCTTAAATGACGAGACGCCTAGTCAACACTAAAGAACGCTGGCTCGGTCTTGCCCTGGTCTTGAGCCATTTGTTTCGATACCCGATTGCTGCTATGTCGCCCGGCTTACGTTGACCGTCGCTGAGAAAAGACGAGCAGGTCGTCAGGGGAAAAGGGACGCACCTGGGCTCGTCCAGGATAGTGCCTGTGATGTCGTTGTTATACAGCCCCAAGCCATTGCTGACAAATACTGGTAGGTGCAAATTTACAACTCCGACACTTACGTCACCTTCCTAAATGTCACCACTTCTGCAGCTCCCCGCCTTCCCGGTTTGAAATGACAAATCTCTCAACCTTTTAAAGGCCTTAGTGGCGGACAGTGTGATCCTGTAATGCACACTGTACTTGGGATTCCAGAGCACTGTGTCAAGGTCACTAGAGACCAACTGGCCAATCAAGCCTCATACAGGCTAGCCTTGGTCCTAATGCCATGCTTGGTTGGAACAGAACAGGATCGGCTCGCTGTAACGGCCTCGCCAGGATCTCCTACTATGAAAAAGTGCGCATGCCCTGCAAGACTTGGATTTAGTGATCCCGCCAGGATACGGCTTTATAGGGGTAAGACAGAAGTCGTGGTGTGCGTGCGTGTGTGTGTGCATAGTTGAGCATCAACGTCATGCGAGTTGCTGAACACTGGAGCGCGTTTGGAGATGATGTGCGTGAGGTGAAATTCCGGTGCCTGTATTCTAGCCAGTTGCTCTCGGCTAGCACCGCCGTGGTTCTTGTTAGCCCACTCGCCATCGAAGCATTGTCCCCGATTCCTCCTGGCAAGCACAGGCCCAGGCCTCGTCGTACGATGAACCATTGGTGTCCTCTCGGGCCCAAGGCCAGCGGTTGCATAGCATTGTTGCCCAAGGCTCACTACGACGGGCGTGAAAGTTGGTGATGTTGCGGGTGTCTTCATGTGCATTTGCTTAAAGAGATATGGTCCACAAATACTAGAGATCCAGCCCTAGCTTAAAGGTGCGCCGCAGGAATCTATAGCAACGAGAAATAAGAGAAAAGGCGGTGAACTTGAAAACGACAAAGTGTCTAGGCCTGATATTATGGCTGATGCTGGACTAACTTCTCTCGCCACTTGGGGCCCTTATCTCATTATCCAGAGGCCCATCGCCCTCGTCATCCGCCATCAGGCATCGAAGCGTAATGCGACCCTCGGCCCGGTCTGATTCCTTGTAAATACTATATCCATAGGCTCTGAGGAAGTAGTACTCCTTCTTCCAGTGCTTCTTGATCCACTGCTTTTCTTCTGTTGTCAGAGGAGGTACCGAATTTCCGCCCTCTTTGTTGGCGCACAGCTGTTCCCATCTCCGGCGCTCTTGTTCGGGCCATTGGACATTGATCCAGTATAGCCCGCCTGCCACCAACGGCGAAGGGCCAACCTCAGGTCCTATAGGAGGATCTGCCAGCTTGATCTGGAAAAGGGGCTCGTTTGCCTTGAAATATGCAACGGGTCTATCTTGTCTGTCCACAAGCCTGCCACTGGCACCTGGAATGCTGCTATCGAGCAGAACCCCAAAATCTTTGATAATCGAGGCTCCAATGACATTACAAATATTGGAAGGAATGTGAAGAACATTACGAAGCCGGATGGTAGTATGGTTGGCTGCGCCATGGTTTCCGGGTGTACGTTGCACCGGCAAAACAACCGATCCGATTCCCACGACGCGTACAGGGTCTGTCTGTAATATGCTACCAGCTACAGAGTCGAAAGGGGTGTAGTCGTCACAAAACCAAGACCGATCCTTGGCAGCACTAGGGACAAATCAGATAATGTTCAGCTGTCATCGATTGAGGATGTGACGTTCACCAGTGGAAATAGATGATACTTACTGAGCATTGGAGGTACTGGACCAGATCCATGAAGGACAGGGAAGAGATTCAGGCATCATGGGCAGCCTGTCTGTGAAGATTTTCGAGTGAGGGTTGAGCAAAGGCCGTGCTTTGAAAAAAAGGATTGTATCCCGTGAACACCGGAAACAAAATCACGTCTCTCGAGGTACAAAATACAACTGGGAGCCGGCCTCGGGCTAATGTGTAGTTGGCAGATCCGAAACAGGACAGAGAAGTAGCCCGAGTTTCATGAAGGAATTTATTTAGTGGTGGAAGGGAACCAATCGAGATTTCTGCTTTACCAAGATGTCAGCAGTACGTGCCTGTGCTGATTACATAATCGTTGGTGTCCGACACTACTACAGGCGGCGATAAGCACAGCGGACGACAAGAGCAGAAACAACTGCTCATGCAATGCATGTATCCCTCGACATCTCTCCCCGTGGATCCCATTCACCTCTCGCCGACTATATGAGCGTCCAGGCGGCCATGAGCTGATCTACCCGGAGCAGGATAGGCCAGCGTCTCCTCCAGTACCGACTGGCTCAACCACCTGAGCCAGACTGCTTTTGGTCCATGGATGGTCTCTATCTAGTTGGCCGGCAAATGCGCAGGTCATTGGATGAGTAGAACGGTGGTGGGCCGGCTATCCGGTTTTTTTTCAAGTCCAGTGGCCTCGCAGAGGTCGTTCTTTGCAAACCTGGAGAACATAGAATGGACGTGGTCGGAAGATACGCTACCGCGTGCTGCAATATCACGTCACGTTGTGATAAATATAGCCCAGGGGTAGAGTAGATACCCAACGTGCATGCGATAACCTCAAGCTCGCCGTCAACGGCTACATGATCACTACATACGGGCTTGGCCCTATTTTTGAGCATGCCAAGTTGAATGAAAGAAACCATGTACTGCCCAAGAAAGTCGGGCCGGTATTTTGTCCGGCGGTGATCCCAACGCACAGTGATCCCAACGCACAGTGATCTCTTGGTGCTTTCTGGTATTCATCGTGAGAATGGCGTAGAAGTTGCATATGTGTAACATTATATTAATTAGTAATTAAGCTTAAGTTATCTATAGTCAGATGCATTGCCGAGTTTCGTCTTGTTTCTTTCTTTTCCATATCATATATAAGAGACTGGCGGTATAGATGGCATAAATGTCATACAGAGGCTATCAGCTGCTGAGGTTTGCTCCTTGATGTCTACATCCACCATTTGCGACCAAATCCATCGTACCAGGAGATTCAGTCCATTACACCGCATCTAGCTCCTCTACTCCTATCAGCCCCTAGCCATCTTCTCCGCAATGGTTGCTAGCAGCAGCATGGGGACGCTTCAGAAAAAAGCACTGCCGCGTAGGACGAGAACATTGGTACTCTAGAATCGACAATCAGCCAAGAAGGGCGTCGTGAGAGAGAGATACAATCCTGCCGGCACTTCACCTACCGTTAGAAGGCTGCATTTAGAGACTAAATTAGTCGAGCGGGCTGGTGTTTCACTAGACAACCACGGAGTTTGCATTGCCAGCTCAAGTAACTTTGCTGGCGAAAGTTTCGTGCATCTCAAAGTCAGCAATGCGGAAGCCAACGAGAACCCTTGATTCAAGACTCTGCGACTCCAATTGGCTTCTGCTCCCGCGGACACAAGATGACAGCTGGGCCTGGTCTATCAGAGTGCTTGCTGTATACAGCAAGCTCAGTTTTCCTGGTTATTGTTCGTCATCTATCATCGAATCGAAAATCGCCGCCATCTGCCCCGCAAATGAGCGATGGTGGTTCCTGTATCTATAAGCTGCGTTCCGCTCTGTAACGTGTGCCGGTCTTGATTCCAAACAGCGTTTGCCTGTAGCCGATGTGCCAGGTGAGTCCTAGCCACCCGTAGAATGCACACGTTATACTCCAGCTTAGCGAGTGACTTACAGCCATCAGCGAGTTGACACCACAAACCCCATGGTTGTATCTCATGTGACGGGGCTATAGCCCAAGTACTGCATGTGCTTCCAGTTCCAGGAGTTGTTGGCCACAAGCGAGCTACGTACACATCCACCCGCCCGCCCGGTTAACGCCCAATAATTGGATTGCATGCCCCAACTGCCAGGATCAGGGTGAAGCTCGGAAAGGGCTCCACGAGACACAGCTGGTGCAACTTTGTCCGAAAGCCCAGCGTTTTACCGCGATGCTGTGTCTAGGGTTCACGTCAGCCTGGGGGTCACTCCCGAGGGGAGGGGGCCTACGTGCCCTGAAGAGCAATTTAATAGGACGTTTATCAGCATCTGAATCCGGCCTATGCTTGCTGTCACACCCTGCCCCAAGAGTAACGTGTGTATAAATAGATGGATGGTCGTTTCCATGACCAACATAGCGTGAGATTGACAGGCTTGGGCGGGACCTTTCAAGCACAATGTTTCGGTCCTGGTAAATCGGCATTGCCCGGATCATGTACAGTGTGGAGTGGGTGCTCGTGACGCCGTAGACAGACCAGCCTGGCCGCTAAATTAATAGCCACCAGCATGTCTCCTTTCTCTCTCCCCTAGCCTGCCATTGTCAAAGTTAAATTTAGGGGTCCAATGCTAACAAAGGGTATAAGTGTACAATGTGGTAAGCGGGGTCTTCTAATTGTTCAGGTGGAGGCTCTAAGTTTAGGAGCTTTACTGGGCTGGCTCTAGCAAGCTTCAGGGGCTAGCCTGTAAACACAATATCCTACTAGCACTAAGCGAAAGGATACTGGATAAATTGCGCGCGAGCCCCTCATGTACTACTGGCAATTAACATCAGCAAATGGAGGCCGCAAGTTTAATTCACCTGGGCTTCAAAAGGGAAATCTTATCGTGAAAGCCCGCGCTGACTAACAGCGGTGCATCCATCCGGCTATTACATTCCTGTCATCAGCTTCTCGCTAGCTACCACGCTAGCCTTTGGACGCTGCGCATGGCACTCCCTCTCCCTTTTCCCTGCATATCCAAGGAGAAATAGCCCAGCCTGGAACCTTCATCCCTGAATGACCCATATCACAGCGGTACGTGATCACAATCCAGGGCCTTGTTCCTGTCAAGCTAAACCAGGCCACACGCACCAAGTACCAGAAAAGCAAAAAGGCCACGAATTTATCTCCGGGGGGGAGGGGGTCTTCCCCTTGCCCAAAGCCAGGGCCAGGCCAGGCCAGGCCAGGCCAGGCCAGAGCCAGCGCAGGGCCGGAGCCTTGGTTCATGCGCGTTAATGCTTCCATCACCCACGCGACGGGGCTCTGAGGACCATAAGAGCGGCGTAAATGGGGGATGGATGGTATGGGACGGATCACAGGACCAGCGTATATCTGCCACTTGCCAAGTGCTGCCCATCCCATTTCCGAGTCACACAATATCGTTCGTGCTGTGGAAATATAGAACATAGAAACACACTGTGGCACCCATCTCGTCCAGCTACACCCGAGCTCTCACAGCAAGCGAACAAGGTCGATGGATAGATCAAGATCAGGGCTTGGGATATGCGAAGACAACCAAGACACATGCCACAAGCCCAGGCGGAACAACTATGTAGAAGTGCTCGACAAGGACACATGGCGTTTTAATGTCTACAAGTTAAGTCAGTCAAGGCTTTAAGCCCTTCCAGCTGTCTTGCATGCGCAGACCCCCCTGGCCCTGGATCCCAATCCAGGCTTCTGGTGGCTATTAAGCAGTCTTTTATTGCGACCTACCCTTCATCTCGGACAACTCCTGAATCCATGGAAACTCTCTAGATTGTTTTCTTTTTTTTTTTCTCTTCTTCTCTTTTTTTTAGCTTTCAAGGCCGAAAATCCCATGGCGCCCACCCCCGCGTGCACCTCAAGGGGCAAGGAGGAAGACGACGCTCCGACTTTGACTTGGCTCAAGGTCGCTTCACCACGACGAAGGGCAACAAGCATAGCAAGGGGGCCGCGGCACAACAAAAAGCCGGCGCTTGTCTGATTCTGGGCGAGCCGCACTACATTACAAACAATAGGGTTACTTCGTTGTTACAGGCTGTCAGTCAAGGCTAGGGCCGCTGATTGATGGCAGACAGACGAGAAGCACACAGTATGTTCCAGGAACAATGCGTACATTGGCCATTGATCGCCAGGCCATGTGCCGCTACTGATTACACCACAAAGGGCGAGAGCGAGATTCCATGTACTCACTGTCTCCTGTGCTTCTTCAGCCAGCTCCTGACTAACGTCATTTGTCTCTCTCCATGAGTCTGTGTCTCTTGCCCGCGACTCCCCGCGGCTCATAATAGCACACAAGAAGCAGCACAAAGAGCGGCACAGGCAGCGGAAGCAGCACAGGATAGGACAGGTGCACAAAGCGCAGGACGGGCACGACCAGTTATAAACATTGATTCGCCGTAGGACAGACGCGGGCTGCCGTTTAACTTGCGTGTTTGCATGGCAATATGCATGTTTGTGTGACTGGACGCATGTAAAGGTGGGTTGGGATACGTTGTTTTTGCTTTATCAGTGCGTTATTGTTTTTGTCAAGTAACAGCCATCATCTGTTCGGAGAGGAGAGGAAGCTCATCTTGTCTCGCTCGCATTTGCTAGACCAGTCTTCCAGGATGCGACCCGCGCCAACTTGTTTTTTCGCGTTATTCCGTAGTCACGTAACCCTAAGTACCTCAAGGGCTTGCACGGTCTCACAGCGACACAGTGCCCTAGCTGCACCGTGCGCACCACCCCAAGCCATACTGCTGTGGGCCACTGTGCTCTTTTTGGCCATCAATTTTTTTTCCTTTTCTCTCGCCCGCCCCCTTCTCCCTCGATTATTTTTTCTCAACGTCATACATCAGACCGGTGACGTCGTGTCTTCTTTGCTTCTCTTGCTTCTCTTGCTTCTCTTTTTTCTTCTGATCTTCTGATTGTCCTGCAAATACCCCAACGCCAAAGCCGCCCAGACCGACTCTAAGCACCGAAAAAGCCTACATCCAATTTTACTAAACACTAAATAAACTGCCACCATTGTTGCTGTCTCTCCAGTGACTCGAGCCCACAAATCGAACGAGGCTGCCGTACTGCCGAAGCCGCCAGCTGCAAAGCTCGCGATCCCTCCCCCCCCTATCGAAACCGAAGCCGTTTGTTCCAACTGCACGAGGTTTGCGTTTCTGTCTTGGCATCTCTTTATTTCATTCATTCGCAATAGCCAACCGCTGTACATCCACTCTTTTTCACATCTTTATTGCTCGCACGCGCTCTTGTACAATCGCTCTAATTGCGCCATACATAATATTTATTGTTTGCAGCCTTCCTCGTCTTTGCGCACCCATAATATTCTGGCTGTCAAGGCGTCTTTATCCTCGTACAGACTTCGATTTCAGGCTCTTGTTGGTTCTTAGCTCTAGGCCCGATTAGCAATATTTTTTTCATTTGCACTACGTTGCCTGCGTCCCTTGCAACACATCCCCCCCCCCCATAGCACTCAAACAGGCCGGTCAACTCGCCTGCGTCATTGGTTGCTGTGTCGCTTTTGGGCTGTATTGATTGGACTTTTTGTTTTCCCCCCTACGCTATTCACTACGTCGTTTATTTGGTTACATTTCTGCCGGGTGTGCATTTTTCTCCCTTCCCTTTTTTCTCTTCATTCTGGCGCCGAGAGCTTAGAATTAGCCCCCCCCCCTCGACCTAGTCACGTCACATATTGACATATTGTTGATCTACTGGAAACGCAACCTAGACCAGCGCCTTTTTATCGAGCTCTTTTCGATCCTGTGACACAGCATTTTCGCAGTTCTTTTCTGGACTTCCGCATATAGCTTTGTCACTCATTACGCCTCTGCATTCCCTCCAAAAAAAAAAGAAACCTGCCACCCGCCCTTCCATGATATCAGCACAATGACGTCGACTATAGACTGTAAGGGTTTGTCATCCACTCGCTCCCATCACTGCGTCTTATCCACTACTAAAGCTGCCTTCATCTATTCCCTATCCACTACTCCTACCATCCTGCCAGCCCCATGTAAACTAATATATGAATACAGCTTCCTCCGACTCGTTGAACCGTCGCGCCTCAGATGCTGTTTCCATCAAGCAAGAAGCCGGTAGACCAATCAACGAAGCACTAAAGAACGAACTTAATCCTTTTGAAAAATCGTTTAGCGGTGGTGGTACTGCACCTACAAACAGCGCTCAAACTCCCGGCGCTGCTACAAAACTGCCATCTGTAAGCGCTCTCGCCTCTCCTTCGGCCGGTCTTGGTAATGGCAGTCCATTTGGCTGGAACAATTCGCTTAAGAGCGGCCCTCTAAGCCCTGCCCTTCTGACCGGCCCACTGGCCAACTCTGGCGCTACTGACTACTTTATTGAGCGTGGTTTTAACGAGTCCTCGCTGCGAACTGGCTTGACGCCTGGTCCTGGAGGCACTGGTGCGGCCATGTTCCCTCCAAGCCCCAATACTTCCGCGCTGTTTTCTTCCTTTGCTACTAGTGTATCAACACCCACTACCGCTGATTTTCACCGCACTGCTCTTAGCGCAGCCACCAAGCAGCGCGAGCAACAGCAAAAAATGCACATGGCTGTGACGTCAGAGCCCAGAGACACAAATGGTGCAACTGTCGCTCCGCCCACGGACAGGGGTGATATGAAGCCGCCAGCTTCAAATTTGAACAACGACCCCCATGCTAACGATGCCGTTAACGGCCTCTTCATGCTTGCCCAAGGGCGCAATGTTCCCCCATCAGGAAGCCAATTCCCCATGACTTCGCAGTCACAGCCTCCAAGTAACTCAAATATAGCCATGGCCCACCCTCCAATGACCGTGTCTAATACCCAGGCTACTGCTACTAATGCCACTGCCTCTAATTCTGGCTCTGCTCCCCAGGCCGCACCAGCTTCGGGCCCTGTCAACATTTCACAGATGGTTGCTCCTGCACCGGCACCCTCTGCGCCAGCCATCCCCGTGGCACCCAAGCCGCTGCCAGACGCTCCCCAGCATACTTCTCCAGACTCGAGAATCTCTAAAATGATAATTGTTGGCAAGGGCAAGCGCGGGCCAGCCCCTACAAAGACTGGTGCTGTTAACGGGAAACGTAAAAATGATTCGCCTCCTGCACCTATCAACAAAAAGACAAAGAATGCCTCGTCACAAGCATCCGACGATGAGGACGAGGAGGTTGGTGAAGATGGCAAGAAGATGACGGAGGATGAGAAGCGCAAAAACTTTCTCGAACGAAACCGGTATGTCGCTATGAAAACAGGGACTAGTCTACCTGCTTGGATTTGCAACGCAACATGAGACGCTAACATATATCTACCCCCCCAGAATCGCGGCCCTCAAGTGTCGCCAGCGCAAGAAACAATGGCTCACGGAGCTCCAGAGCCGTGTCGATAGCCTGACCAATGAAAACGACGACCTGAATCTCCAGATTGCCCGGCTGCGGACCGAGATGGTCAACCTCAAAACTCTTTTGCTCGCACACAAAGACTGCCCTGTCACTATGGAACAAGTGGTTCGTGGACAGTATCCTACTGATACAAGTGATAACTTCAACGCTCAAATGAACCCTTATCCTGCTGGCGGAGTGCCGAACGGTGTGCAGGGCCAGCCCCGCCGCATGACAACCGGCCAACCGATTCTCAATGGACAAAGCTCAGGCCGAGGCTTTCAGTGAATGGCCACCAAGGCTCATTGCAGTCGCATAAAGGCTAGTGTATAGTAAATAGGTGCGTGTGCCTGAAGGGTTTGCAGCAAAAGCACGCGCCGTTGCATGCTGCGCTGTTCTGCTTTTTGCAGGCAGCCAGGATTGACCGAGTGGCGCTTCTTATCTATCATGGCGCTTCTCTGGAGAATATATGATCACGATCGGCAAGGTATTACAAAAGAAATGGATGGTGGTATCATTTAAAACTGAGGGAATCTTGGCACTTTATCAAGTCTAGGCCCTGAGGATTGGTCTGTAGCGTTTCTTTGTTTGGTTTTTCGTTTGGCTTTTTTGCTGTTCTGTTCTGTACCGTTCTCCGTCCTTTGCGACCTTGTTGTTTTGCTATACTCACCATATTCATTATAATGCAATACGCTGCTTGTTTCTACATGACTGCTCCGGCCGGGAGTCTGGCGTGATTGCGGATCTCTCAAGCCCCGCTGGCGGCTGCCTTGAGCTGCGTTCTGGGCCATCAAGATTCACGTGGAAATGAACAAGCCTGGACGTGACTGACGCACTACAACCAAAGTCGTGATACTTGGCACGGCATAACGCTGGTTCTTGTGTTTGTGAAATGATGACTAAGCTTAAATGGGCCCGACCCGCTAAAACGAGCCAAAAAAGCCCCCTGGCCCGGCTGCTGTTTTGGGGCTAGTGCATAGACTTCTTGTTTACAAGGCTCTGTTAACTGAGCTTCAATGCTTGAATTTTGGCAGGAAAAACGGTAGCCGCCCCCCTCGCTTTCCAACTTCCCCCAAACACCATCGCCACCGTGGATGACTATCACGACACACGATAGCACTAAATACGTCTTAAATACAGCATCACGACGCGCATTTTAGCCTGCTGAATTATTTAAACCTTTTTGCATTCAATTATTCCCGCGATTTTCACGCGCCAGGTCCCTGCGTAATCTCGTTATCTACATGGGCGGATACCACTCTTGCTTTTCCCTCTCTTTATCTATTTCCCTTTGACGAGTCAGAAATTTCCTCACTGCCGCCATTCTCCTTTGATCTGCCCCGGTTTTCTCTCGCTTTTTTTTTTTCCCACTGTGTCTGCTAAATTCAAGGGAAACTTTGAACTTCCTTCTTGGGCCCTGAGAACCTTGTCGCACTCGGTCGCAAAAGTGGGAGGGCCATATACCGAAGCCGAAATATCGACGGCCTTCGCGTCGGATCATTTCCCTCTCCTGCTTTCCTCTCGTCCATGTCGCCGGAAGCTCGCCATCCATGACGACAGTCATACAACACCACCAAACTCTGCAAGTCCCTAGCATGAGCAGTCAGCCGCAGCGCCGGTACAGCAAGCGCCTTGCTGGTGAGTCCTTTGTCAGAAAATTGCGGCCTGTGTCTTAACCCGCGTCTTCCACTCTCTTGCATTTTCGTCAGCGTATGTTGCAGACTAACAATGCGGCCGTTTATCATTGCAGCCACGTCGTACGATGAACAGGATGGCGACTTTGTCTTTACACGCGCTTCAAAGCGAACCAAGACAAACAACGAAGAGACCCCCATCGCCCCACCAAAGAAGACGTCGCGAGGCCGTCTACCCAAAGAAAAGCCGACGCCGATTCCGGAATATGAACATGACTCTCTGGCACCTTCCTCTACGAAACCTGCGCCGACACGCAGGACGTCTCGACGAAAACCCGCCACTTTCGATGGCCAAGACCAAGACGAATTTGCCCAACTCATCTTGCCGAAGCGTACGCGACGGTCAACACGTGTGTCAACAGCCGCTGCCGATGAACAGCCGCAAGAGCATCAGACACAGGATGATGTACCACAACCACCGCCGTCGCGACAACAAAAATCATCGAGAAAGAAACAGAATGGTACATCGAAAGCGCGGCAGCCGCCATCACCAGCGCAAGAACCTATCATGGAAGAGCCCGTGACTCTTGTCTCGACAACGCCAAGGCACAATGGCGAAGAGTCGATACACGACATTTCACCAGTAGTACCAGCCGGCGCCAAGATTGCGCTCCCGCTGAGCGACACGCCCATCATCAACAGAAACAAGGAAATGCGCAAAAAGGGCGGCGGCCGGAGGCGAAGCAGCCTTGGCATGAGAGGGCGAAGGGCAAGTTCCTTGACGTCAATGGGCCACAGCGCATTGCCACACAAAGAAGTCAAGGAGGCCGAGTTTTACAAGCATATCGAAGCAGAAGGTCTCCCCGAACCGCACAGGATGAAGCAACTTCTCACGTGGTGTGGTGAACGTGCATTGTCGGCAAAGCCTCCACTGGGCTCATTACATTCTAATGCAATTCTTGGTGGTAGGCTCTCCCCGATGTGGGTTGTTCTTTATTGTTAACATGTGCTAACAACTTGTACCTTGCAGCCCGGGCCATCCAAGACCAACTTCTGAAAGACTTCCAGAGGAAGTCGGAATTTTCAGATTGGTTCAGCAGAGAAGAAGTGTCTTTGCCGCCAGTAGTGCTCAAACCAAACCCCCGTAACATTGAGCATGAAGAAAAAATCGCCATTTTGGAAGCCAAAGTTTCACGGTAAGCTGGTGGCCACCCCGAACTTCAGTATAGAAAGGACAATCGCTAACGCCGCCCATGATTTCAGGTTGCGAGAACTCAAAAAGACTTGGCAAGCATTACGAAAATCGCCCCAAGAAATCACATCACCCATAAACGAACCGCCGACGCAAGACTCACCAGATGATGCTGAGCTTCTGGAGGCTTCTGACAAGCGCATTCTTGATGCTGTCAGCAGTCCGGGCGCAGTATCGGCGTTGGCAATACGGCAAAAGACGCTTGATCGATTACGAAATATACAGTCAACACTAGAAGTGAAGATCGATATGTTGGCTGATGGAGCCCACAAGCTCGAGCAACGAGTCATCACTGCCGGACGTGAAGCAG
The DNA here is from genome assembly GCA_003449175.1 of Ceratocystis smalleyi. Classification (NCBI taxonomy): domain Eukaryota; kingdom Fungi; phylum Ascomycota; class Sordariomycetes; order Microascales; family Ceratocystidaceae; genus Ceratocystis; species Ceratocystis smalleyi. Next base: position 14,114 of record NETT01000464.1, read on the forward strand.
ACCGGGTCTTGAGCCTGAGCTCAAACCGACTCAAAGACCGGGAGAAGCGCGAGAAGGCACTCACCGGCACTAAAGACATGCCTGTCATGGAGGTGCTCCGGAGCTTAGGCCGGATATTGCCACAGGGCGGTTGATGGGTCTACAACTGACTACACACAAAACTTGCGGTTGTCTCCTCCCATGGGCATGTTTCTAATACGGCGATCTTTATGACTTTTACTGACTGTTCTTTATATCTTCTTCTCGACATGTTGTCTGTCTTAACTCCTTCTTTTTTTTTTCTTTTCCTTTCTTTCTCTATCAACTTCGGAATACCCCTTTTCTTTCGTTCTGGTCTGTTTGCTTGCCATTTTCTCGCCACGTTTTTCTTCGCTTGTGATATCTTTTTTTTTGTTCCCGGTTGTATATACATTTGGCTAGAGGCTGATCGGGATTGAACCCCGCCGTGTCTTGGTTTTCATTCAACCTTTTTTTGTGAGGCATTTCTCTTTTTGGACTTAGGAATCTCTTTTATTCGTGCCCATATGGTCATCCGTGGTCTGCTGGAAACTTCATCCCCTCATGATGCCCCTTGATATTCTTTCCCTTGGGTTTTTTCTTTCATTTGTTTAGTCCATTTATTGTGGATGGAGTATGCTGAGGCGTGGTATTTTGTCGTCATCGCCTGTCCTGTGACGGCTTTGGCAGAGATGAATAAAGGGGGTGAGAGGGGGAGGAGGCCTTGACAATTTCTTGACATGATCGTCACGATTGCTTAAGATGCAAGACGAGTACTTGTTGCTGTTGCTGAATCTGGCGACCCATCTCAGCCTGCTCTTGGTGCACCTCCGGTGAAGGCTCCTTATAAGAAGACACTGGTTTTACTTGGAGGAGCACCGGAAAATAGGCGATGAACACGATTGCTTGCAGCTTGGCAACTTCAATACAGCTTGAGGTGTAGCGACACCTCTCCTTGATTCGCTCTCCAATATTGGGTTCAATTGATTGGCCGATGTGTTTTTCGCCGTGTATTCTTACAAAAAATTACAAGCCCATACACTTGCCTGTGCATGAGCCGTCTCTCGCTACTGCGCCATACTTCATCCTCACCCTCATCCACCTTCTAGTTCTTCTTTCCGGTCTTGGTCTCCTCCAAGGTCGGCATGAAAGCCATGCCCTCGCCAGCCTGGCCATCGGTGGCCGACCGGCGTTTGACATGTTCGCGTAGTAGTAGGAGCACCTCGCTCTCCTTCCAGCGGGATGGGACGGGCCGATAGGCCGGGCGAAATGTCCCGACAGTCTGGGCCCATTCGCCAGTGCCTGGCTCACGTTTCCACTCGTCCTGGAGTGACGCGTCGTCGCCAGGAGGTGCATCGGGCTGCGTTGCCCAGTAGTAGATGTCCCAGTCGTTCTCGTCCATGAACTTGTCGTATGCCTCAAGCTGTGCGCGCGTCATGGTTGGCAGATAGGCGGCGGCAAAAGTCGAGAGGAGAAGATCGGATTCGAGGATGCCGCGTTTGCGAGACTGGTCTGAAGGGTTGATACCGAATAGTTAGTATTCGGCAATGCCGAGGCTATGTGAAACGCTCTGTTATTTTTTCACTTCTTTTTCTTCTTTGCACTACATGGCATGTGGACGGCCATGCAGTTGGATGACAAAGTCACTGGAAGCTTACAGCGCAGACGCGCACGCATGGTGTCGTCGCTTTCGCCCGACCGTTGAAGAGGTTCAATCTTGAGCGTGATTCCCTCAAGCTCTCCGACGTCAAGTTCGCGATGGGCCGTGTCGTCGGCTCTCAAAGCAGCAGTAGTAGCAAGGCTACGGGCAGGGATGGGGGCCCTCGCTATAGCAGTGAGAGAGCGGCGAGCGAAAATTCGGCGAGATGTAGAGTAGATGAGGCTGGCCATGGTGGACTGTTGGTATATTCTAGGCGTAGTGAAACACCTGCGATGATTTCTGGGTTGTTTCGATGGTTAGTTGATGGAATTGCGCAGGAAATGAATGACCTTGACTTGGGCGGATAACGATAGGTTATTTTTTACGGGCCCTAGCTTCTTCCTCTGACGTTAGTCATGGCAAAAAAAAGAGAAAAAGGCTTGGGCTGGAGAAGGCTACGTCCACGAGATAGAATAAATGGTAGCGGACTAGTCTGCTAATAAGTACACACCCCTCGAAGGGAGACAAATAGAACAGCGTGGTGGGATGAGGGCTACACGCTTGATATTGCACCCCTACGTCACATAGCACACTGTTTGCACGCCCATCTCATTACGCCTAGTATACACAAGACACAATTCATCACCATTTATGCCTGGGAGCCCGGCACTATCCGCGAAAAAAAGAACGTCTTGCGCTTTAATCTACCATAATCGCTTGTTAAGCCGCAGAGCGTTGGCTCTGCCGTGTATTTCGCCCGACGCGTACAAGCTTCTCTATGTGCAAAAGGGCTTGGTAGGGTCCAGCAGGGTCGCTGTCCGGAGAGAGACAAGGCGTGGTTAGATGAGATGCTTCGACCTGTAGATTTGCAAGGATGTTAGCGTGTGTATACCAAGCATGCAATAGAAGAGTCTCTGAGCAAACTAACCGGAAATAGGCCCGCAGATACAGAATCTGCCATGCCCAGAGACCAACCAGTAGCCAGGTAGTGGTAACTCCAAACCACTTGACACGGTTATTTGTGCTCTCATTAGTATCGCGAAGCTTCTGTTCACGGCTGCGTAGGTACTCCATTTCCTCAACGGTTTCCGCGATCATCTCTTCCATGCGACGCAGGTCGGCTTCGACGGGCTTGAGCTTCTCGGTGGCCTGAATGGCAGCCCAGTCCTTGGCATCGGCACCGATATCGATGTCCAGCTCGACTGACCGGATGGGGTTGTTTATAGACTGGCCTGTGATGGTTGCATGTGCGGTTAGCTTGTGCTTGGGAAGCCTGGGTCACATGCTGCATGTGAACACAACATGCTTCATTCTGTGGTTGCGACTACTAACTGGACTTACCAGTGAGCGTGTTCATGAAGCAGATATCAAGGGCGGCGTCGGCATGAGAAGTGAAGACCACGCGCTGCTCGCCGGCAATGTCCTTGGGACGACCGAATTCGTTGCCCACCTCATCACGGATCTAGACTGCATGTTAGCACATGTTTTCGTCCCCGTGGCGCAATACTGTCCGCTGCAGCAGACAGGGCAGCCGCCAATGAATACTGCAACAGAGGTATATTTGTCCAAGCAGGACACAGAATTACGTACGTGCATGTTGACAGTCATGCCGTCGCCTTTCTGGCCGCCAACAATGGCCGTCACTACCACAAGCTGTTCCTTGGTAACAAAGTTGCGAATGCAGCGCTCCTTTGTCTGATGTGGCTGGGTTGCAAGAAGATCGAACTTCAGGGCAGATGCCGAAGAAGACAGCGCAAGCAGACTGCAGGCATAGTAGAGAAGGCTCGATAATCTAGCCATGATGATTCGAGACTTTGGAATTTGGCGGTTGTAGGGGAGGTGGCGGCTCGTTTCGAGGCAATGAGGGTTGCTTGTCGTCGACTTTGGGGAGGGGGGACGGGATAGCACCTGTGCTTGGGTTGGCGATGGACTCGTGGCCTTAGTAAAAAGAACACTCTGGATGCTGATGTATTTCTCCTGATACTGGCTTAATGGGTCGCGCTGCTACAGCTCCATTCCAAAAGGCCAAGTTCGTCCTTAGCTGTTAGAACGCCTCACGACAAGATGGACGCCACCTCTGCATGTGGCGGCAGCCAGACAGCCCACGGCTAAACAGCGGCATGTTAAGCTTGCGTGCTCAAAGCAAATGGCCTGTGCTTGTCGAGAAGCCACGGTTTAGCGCGATCCTTCCAGGCTCCGCCCAAGGGACTTGGTTTTTTTCATTGCCCTCGCTTATACAGAAGGATACCTGCGAGTACTTCGCTGGGTAGTGGAACACCCGGCTAGGATGCTCACTTGGGCGCAGCTATGTTTGGCCACCCCCGTTTTCCATGTACCTGTGTGTGCTGCAGGTATCGGAATGTACTGATATGTACTAGCATGTACCAGTGCGGAGACGTGCAGAGACTTTGAGGCGACGTGTTGAGCCACTCCCCCCTGGCTCTTGTCATACTGGGCTAGCAAAAAGGGAGAAGAGAGAGACTCCGCTAGTAGAAAAACAAGCAGGGCAGTTTGTGAAGAATTGATTGGTCATGCAGGCAGACCAAGTGGGTCATGCTGGTGGTATGGGTAGCGTGGTAGCTTTAGTCAAGCAAATATAGAGACGAGAAGACGAGGAGGGGAGAAAACCTTGGCTCCAAAACCAAAACCTTTTACCTCGCGTTCACACTTGTCTCGTCAATCCACCCTCCCTCCCTCCTCCACCCACACTCCCATTCCCAGTCTCACCACTGCAGACACCCTCCAGGTCCCCGTCCCCAAGGCCAATTTGACACGCCCCAAACCCAACTCCATTTCCAATATTCCATGTTCATGTTCACGTTGGCTTGACTATCGTCATCTTCAAGGTAGTTTTGATACCAAGTTACCATCGGTCGCCTTGAGATTTTTTTTCCCTGCTTTATTCACCCCAACTAGCCTTTAGGCGTCGGTGTCGCCTCGTACGTGGTCTTTTTTTTAATACTGAGCCACCTCGATTTTGTCGGCGCCCTGCCCAACCAGCACCAAAATCAGCGCCCACCTTTACCAGCAACCCATTTACTTACCAGCAAGTCCACTCCTCTACCGTGTTGCTCTCAATAACGCGTCACATCTCGCCATTATTCATCACACTATTTGATAAAACGGCCTTCTTGAGTGTCTTTTCTTTTTCTTCCTCGCTTTGCCGTCGGTACGCGCGCACTTGGCCTTCATTTTGTCTCGTTTGATACTTTCGTGTCGCGAAGCAACTTTTATTCTCGCCTGTTTTGTTCTGTTTCTTCTCCACCTCCGTTCCAAAGCACACCGCCACCGCCGTGATTAATCGCTCGCTCGCTCGCTCGCGACTGGAAAAAAGAAACTTGGCTCTATTTCGCCCCGAGTTCTGTACCTGAACACTGGTGTGTCGTACGCTTCTATATATACTACACGTCCTTCGCTTGAACCCCCCCCCCCCCCC
>NETT01000465.1:0-15185 GCA_003449175.1 Ceratocystis smalleyi
AATAATACAATACTCTCTCTCCCCAAGGGCTAACATTTTTCACACTATCCTGTTCTTTTTCCTCCACGAAATCGATATATTCTTACTTTTTCCTCCTTTATGTCCTTTTGAGTTCTCGGCCATATAATACATAGCTAGTCAACTCTGAGAGAAACCACTGATAATATAACTCGTAGTCAGTCAATTTAAATAATCTTCACGGCGTTTCTGCAACTCCTCTCGTGTTATCCATAGGACTGTCTGCTTTCTCCCCTTGGTCGATGAGTATTGCGGTTTATCACTGAGAATGGAGGGCGGTGAAGCCAGCAAAAATACAATGGACCGAGTAGACACATAATTCACTCGCAAACTGTCAGACTTCTAGTTAGACTCCTTTTCCTCTTCATCAATCAATAAAGATTCTCTACGTTTAATAGCATTGCGCCTGAACCGCACCAATGAGGACGCCCTGGTTGGGGCCCAGTTCATCACGTCAGGGTGTTTGTTTGTGGCTTGAGAACTGGGGCCTAACTTTGAGTGGAAAGGAAGGCTGCTGTGAAGCCAGAGTGTCTGCATATGAGATAAGCTCCCCGGTTTGCAGGTCATCCTTGAAGCTCGCATAGGTCTCAATCGGGCAGTGAATTCCCATTCTCAGCATAGTCTTGGTAGAGGTTTTGCCGGAGGGAGGCGATCTTTGCGTAGTCTGGTGAAGTGTGGGCACCTGCGTCTACGAGCAATCTTTCGTACCCAGCGACGTGTTGGGATACAGTCTTCCTGCTGATGCGAAGACTGCTGTCCCTGTAAGTGGACTTCAAGTATTCAAAGAAAGCAACCAGTCCCTCGCTTCCTGGCAATGCGATAAAGCCAGATAGCATGACTGCAGCACGGCTGTGGGCGTCACCACTGAGTCGTCCAAATGCGTACCGGAGGCTACCTATAGCTCCTCCAAGGGCCTCCACATCTTGATGTATCCTGTCCTTCAAGTGCAGCAAAAATTCAGATAGTCGAGTGGCATTCGATCCATTAAACCTTTCAACGTCTGGGAGTTGGGTCGTCGCTGGGGTGCCTATAGGGGCTGCTGGAATATTTGGTGAGGCATCTGCCGGGGGGCTTGCTCAGGCACCTGCTGGGGGAGTTCTTCATTTTTGTTTCTTTGTTCTGAAGTTAACGACAGTAGTTGGTTTAGCGTTCGTTTTAGTTCACCCAACTCGTGTACCATTTGTTCGATCGTTGTCGGGTCGTCTTATCTTGTTGGTTGTTCGATTTTATGAGAATTAACCATGTGTTATAGTGTCAGTGGTTTCTATCAGTGTTGACTAGCTATGTATTATATGGCTGGGAACTCAAAAGGAAATAAAGGAGGAAAAAGTAAGAATATATCGATTTCGTGGAGGAAAAAGAGCAGGATAGTGTGAAAAATAGTAGCCCTTGGGGAGAGAGAGTATTGTATTATTTAACGTCGACCTACTGGCTTTTCACAGCAATACGACGGATTTGGTGTGAGTTTTGGAACACCAAGAGGGTAGGCGATGGGTTCCTATGCATTTCTCCGCTGACACATTCAATACAATTTAGTAAATGACGGGAGATGTTTTCGAAGCGCACAAATGAAAAATAATTTACACATGCACACGAATGAAAGAAACATTTTCCAAGATATATAGTAGTGCGATTTCCCTTCTTGGTATTTTCGACGTTGCTCCTAAGGCAGCGTCCTCGTCTCCTGTCAGAGTGTACCTTTACTGGTTACCTTTCTAAATACATTCTTTTACCTGACCTCGTCCTTGTCTACCTATCTTCTTGTTAACAGTTTCTATGTACTTTTCCTACCTGCCCTGGCGGTAAAGATCCTTCTACAATATTTCATATGGGCTACTCCCAAGAGAAATTGCAACACGTACTTGCTTCATTCGAGTTACTTCCCGTGTAACAATATTCAAGAACACGTGTAACTACTGTTAAGAATATGTGTAACAGTGGTGAAGAGTGTGTGTAACAATGTTCAAGACTACATATGTGATAATGTGTGTTGGGATTGAGCCAATTATAACGACTTGGACAAGGAAACTAGGAACAAGGGAGTCGATGAGGGCTTTTAATGGGAATCCCCTCTTCCATCTCCTTGACATAGTGGCTTAGTCTCACTATTTGTAGGCAGGCTCTTCCCAAGCCTGTAGGACTTCAACTGAATTAGACTCAGACATCATCCAGCCCTAATTCTGTCTTGCTAGGACACTTGGTTCTTGCTCAGCCTTGGGGAATCCCTTCTCACTAGCTATGCCGCTAGTATGTCCAAAGATTCAGACACTAATATGTCTACGACATTACCAAGAGATCTCTGGGTATCAGTATCACTTGCCACTCTGTTCAAGATGCCTTTTAACAAGCCTGGATAGAATCTGTGCATATCAGAATACAACTTATATCTGTTGAAGGTCTGGTAGAGGCACTCGAGCAAACAAAGCATCTAAAATTCACCGGCTTTCCTAGTATTACAGACTCCCAGACTAGAGAGCCAGCCATAAAATAAAGCTTTAGGCATCCGCTGTCCGGCCAAATTTACGAAATCGGCTACGCTCAGCCACCAGGTAGTAGCTGGATCTTTCGCACTTCTAAGCTTGATATAACAAGGCCTAGTCTACAAAATGGACGAAATTAATGAACAACTATATTCCGATGAAGAAGAAAAGAAATAAATTAGAACTGAGGGATGGGCAACCTAAGCCTATTTATAATAAAACTAACACCCATCAATCTTCAGTTCAGGGCCAACAGGCTCAAAGGCTTCCTAGATAATCCTAGAGCCTTCCAGCCCAGATATATGTTTCTTTTTCCCGACATAATAGCCTTTGCACAACTCCTCCTGCTCTCAACTCATGTTTTTGCTTGTTTCTTTGAAGAATAACTAGCCTCAGCTCAACCAAGACAGTTAGATTAATTTTTGCTACTTTATTCAACTATAAGAATTCAGTACATCATCCTATTATGCCATACGATTGCCTTTGTCGACGTCAATTGACATCTTGCTGTGTGTGACAATGCCCATTTTTATCTAAAGATACATTGCTCCAGTAGCCTCTATACATCCATTAATACGTTGTGTATTTCCAAGCTATTTCCAACACCACCGACTTCCCATATGATACCCGGCTAGTTTCCTGCTAAACGATATCTATGATCTCTCAAAGACCATTGGTCGATAATTCCAAAGTAAACGCTTATGTTTGCACAAACAGCAAACAAAGTCTATTTCGTTCAGATAAGAAGCATCATTATCCAAACCTGTATATCTATTGTGACGAAAGAGGTAGGTCCAAACAGGCAATAATGGCCAGATGATAGTACCAATAGTACAGTATCTAGCACACGCCAGACAATTGACTGGCAAATAGAGGGGGGGGGCAGTCGGGCTTTCTAGAGAGCTATATAGGGATACGTCCACTGCTTTTTTTTTTCTTTTCCCTTTTCCTTATGCTCAGTTCTATACGTTTATCTTTTTATTTCCCTTTCGTGTTAACGATTACTACCGGAGCAAGGCTAGTAAGAAGCTTGCTTAGAAGCATAAATGCTTCTCTCACCCAAACCCTGCTCTCATTCTTGCAGAGGGTTGATTTTGTCCAGAGACCAATTCAATTTCATTTGATCTTGGTGATTCTAGTAGACGTAAAATCTATTCAAATCAAACCAAGCTACCCTGCTCACAAATTTATTGCATTGTGACACTGATGTGTGTTCAAGATTCCAACGTCTCATACAAGTATAGTAACTCTAGGTCATACCATAATTCAAGAACAGCAATGTGGCTACCAACTGCTGAGTATTTAACTGCAGGTGTACCTCAAAGCTGCCAGCCAGGTTTGTGAGGAAACTTCTTTTGAACCGCAAAGCCACAGCAGGTTGAGTGCTATACCAGTCTTGTCCTCTCAGAGCAAATGGTAGATTGCCGGTGTAAATCTTCGAGTGGCCTGGCAAAAATTTAAACAACCTCAGCTCCTTTGATACTTCCACACTTCAAAGTGGTGGTGAGTAGTAAGCTTGCTTACACGTAATCGATAAATAAAGCATCCGATCAAGCGACCGGTAATCCATGTTTCCAAGACTGACTTCCTTTCAGTTTTTTATCTAGCCAATAAGGTTGCAATGACAGCGAGTAATAATATTCAGGAGGGTTTTCGAGGGGCCAGGATTTCCCTGTTGATTGTGATATCAGAGCTCGATGTGTAGCTACAAACTTTAGCATTGATCGAGGAGGCCTGCCTCTTCAATCTCTGGGTTTCTAGTGCACCAAAGATAGTGCGAGAAGCTAGTTCTCAATCTGAGTATCCTGAAAGGCAAACTATAAGGCATCATGGTAGCTCCCTAGCATCAATTCCTGACTCGTTCAAGTCACTTTCAAAGAGAATGAAAGCAATGATGTATCAGAACGCCCTGTTGAAGTCTGAGGTTCAGATCCTTTGATAGGAAAATGAGGCTCTTGGCAATTATTGTAGAGCAAAAGGCCTCAGCTACAGAGTAGATAAAGGATTTCTGTAGATGCGGGAAAGGATAAGGCTGATAAGAAGACATTGATGCCTAGGTGCTGGCGGAATTGTCGAGGAGGGGTCGAGAAAGGTCAGAGCAAGGCGATATGGGACTTGTGGTAAGGCCGGTCATAACTCAAGAACATGTCGGGTTGTTGTTGAGATATCAGGGGAAATACTAGTGGTTAGCTTCAGTCAAATACTGTGCTATAGCTATATGCAATGTTCTGTCCTGAGGGTTAATATTGTTGGTAAGCTCGCTCATCATACACATTATATAGCATCTCATTTATCTTCCCTGCCTCATATGGCATGTACCAACCATAATATCCGGCTAATGTTTTCAATAGCCACAACAGCATTAGTCGTATGGCGATAACTGTTGAAAAGAGCCCGATGACAAAATAGACAATGGCAAACACCACTGTTTTTCTTAATCTTTAGTTCCGCCTTATACTCAAGCACAGTAAACTGCAAAATAAATACGCGTTGTGAGTCGATGGTAAGCCTGTATCAAGAGGTTTATTTGTTGACGAATTGCTCAAGAAGAGAGAGAAGAACTGTATTAAGTACTATATTATGTCTTTTAAGATCGACATACTGGGGTTTTTTTTTTGCAGCACTACCACAATGCAGCCAGCTAGCTAGCTACCTTGTGTTTTTGGTTTGCAACAAACGCGTGTACATTATCACACTATACATGCTACCTTCTTTGTCAGGTCTACTTCAGCCCGCTTCAGACTTCTCAAGAGAGCCCATAGTTGGGAAATTGAACATCTAGTCAGGTGCTCAATAGCCTGTGTCTCCAAGACTGATTTCTTTTCAGCTTTTATACTGCCCACTAAACAGCTATAACAGAAAGCTATACCGGGGGCCAGGCTTATTCCATTAGACGTAGGAAGCGTGATATTGAAGCTTGATGTTGGGCTATTGACTCCATCGGAAAGACATTGATTCACAGGTGACGACAGAAGTATCGCAGGAGTAGTGGACGGGTAAGGACGGGGCCAGCGAGGGGAAGACAGTGTGGAACTTGTGGTAAGGCTGGCCATAACTCAAAAACATATCAGGTTGTCATCGAAATATCTGTGGAAGAGAACAGTAATTAGTTTCAGTTGATCAAATACTGTGTTGCGATTTTGTGCTATGCTCCGGTCCGTCTTGGGAGTGCACTCGCTTACAATGCATGTTATAAGTTTGCCTTTGCGAAGTGTAAAGATTCACAGCACACGTGGCAAAAGAATTAAGCACATTACACCAACCTATAACGCAGCGCCTATACAGCGAGATCTATGATTTCCTGGCAGGAAAACGATAGCAAGTTTTGTACTGCTGCTGCTGTGCTGAGTGCGAAAAAAAAAAATCGAAAAAAAAAATGCCGCCGCCGTCCTAGTTAGACTGCCACCCTCTCGACAGCCGTTTGCTCGCAGCAAAATTTGAGACCGAAACAAGGAATCGGCGAGTTTGCTGTAAGCACGATTAGGGCTTCCGTCGTGTAGTCCTGGTCATCATCTTTCCGTTTTGTTTCGCAGTGTTGTCAGCTTTTACTGCTCATCCGTTATTACCACGAAGTCAGCAATGTCGAGGCCTAGCCAATGATGAGTTCCAAAATGGCATGCTCCAGCCCTGAGCAAATATTTTCTCTCGTCCCTTCGACCGATTCCTCGACTCGTCCGGATCCAAAGTTCAAGCCATGTCGTCGTATTTGCTTTTGTCAGGTTGCGTTCTACAAGTTGCACACAAAGCGTGTCTGCATGCCCTTGTTTCTGTTTGATGGCAGCCTTGAAACCCTCCCCATAAACCCCAACCCTAGTCCGAGCGCGCCCTTGTCGATTTTTTCACAAGTCTCCCCAATTTAAGTTAGAGTCATAGTTTTGGCTAGTTGGAGCGGCCGTTAGCGTCACTACAAATTGTATGGAGGGGCAATTTCGGGGGTGTGTGTGTGCCAGAGTTTTAGGGATGATGACTCTTACTTTTGCGTAGCTGCTATGTTGAAAGTTTGAAGCAGCACTCGAGACATTGGAAGTATCGAGACAAATTGCAGCTCGCTCTTCTCCCTGACTCTCTTCTCTTCTTTTTCCCATCTGCGTTTAGCCTTGCATCAAGTTTGCCACTTGCCATTTCGGAATCTATTGAGTGTATCAAGAAACAGGTGAAGCATCTCACAACACCACAACCGAAGTGAGTAGTCAAGATGAACTCCCTCCCCTTAAAACTATATCATGACCGTGCTGCCCGTTTTTTCTTGCTCAATTTTTATTCTGTCGAGCAAAAAATAAAAGCCCCCAAGTTGGTAAACTGCCATTATCTCGTACCTATTTAACTCTTTTTCTGGGCTTCATACGACCGCCAACGCCCTACTCACTTTTCCAAGCAAAAATCATCTTCTCATTTTGTTTCTAACGCTCGGTTTTCCTCAACTTTTTAGTGCTTGGCTGGAGTGTTATCGTCAATTGATTGCTGGCATCTTGATTACGCTCTTTACTTTTTCGCTACGATCCCCTCTTCGTCGTACTTCCCTTTTATCGCCAACCTTTCCAAAGCCGCTCTTTGATTGACGCTATCTGCACCGATGAGTGACTCACAGGGCTCAGCCCCTACACGGATCCCTATTTTGGGTGAAGAAAATATCATTATCGACAGCGGGCTGTGGCTTGATTTCGTTCCGCAGGAACTACTCGACAACATCCCAGGCTCGACGTACGTCCTGATCACAGATACCAACCTGTACGACACTTATGTTCCCTCGTTCAAGTCTGTTTTTGAGAAGCTTGCTGCAGCCAAGGCACATGTCCCTCGTCTGCTTACATACGCCATCCCACCTGGCGAAGTGTCGAAAAGCCGGGAGACTAAGGCCGAGATTGAGGACTGGATGTTAGAGCAGCAATGTACTCGTGATACCGTGGTGATTGCCCTTGGCGGTGGTGTCATTGGTGACATGATTGGCTATGTCTCTGCTACCTTCATGCGCGGAGTGCGTTTTGTACAAGTCCCAACCACTCTCCTGGCCATGGTTGACTCGTCCATTGGTGGCAAGACCGCTATTGACACACCCACGGGAAAAAATTTGATTGGGTCGTTCTGGCAACCACAGCGTATTTTCATTGATCTCAAATTCCTCGAGACACTTCCTGAGCGAGAGTTTATCAACGGCATGGCTGAGGTCATCAAGACTGCTGCTATCTGGGATGAAGCTGAGTTCGCCGCATTGGAGCAAAACGCACCGAGCATTCTTCATGCTGTTAAAACAAAGCCTAGCAGCACTTGTAATGGCTCGTCTAACCGCCTCACAGCGATTCTACACATCCTCAAACGTATCGTGGTTGGATCGGCTCGTATCAAAGCTTCTGTTGTCTCCAGCGATGAAAAAGAGTCTGGTCTGCGCAATCTACTCAACTTTGGTCATTCGATCGGCCATGCAATTGAGGCTCTCCTTACCCCTCAGCTCCTCCATGGCGAGGCTGTGGCCATTGGCATGGTCAAAGAAGCCGAACTATCGCGATACCTCGGCATTCTCAGCCCCGGTGCTGTAGCACGTCTGTCTAAATGCATTGCTAGCTACGACCTCCCCATTTCAATTTTCGACAAGCGTGTTGTTAAGCGCACCGCTGGCAAGAAGTGCCCCGTTGACGTTCTTATGAGCAAAATGGCTGTTGATAAGAAGAATGTCGGCACGGCTAAAAAGATTGTACTCCTCAAAGCTATTGGTAAAACATTCGAAGAAAAGGCTACCACTGTCGATGATAAAGCCATCCGCGTTGTTATTTCACCAGCTGTTGTCTCTACCCCTGGCACTGTTCCCAAAGACCTTAGCGTTACTGTCACCCCCCCAGGCTCCAAGAGTATTTCTAATCGTGCCTTAATTCTGGCGGCCTTGGGTACTGGTTCTTGCCGTATCAAGAATCTCTTACACTCAGATGATGTTGAGTTTATGCTTACCGCCCTTTCCCAGCTTGGCGGCGCTACATATTCGTGGGAGGAGGCTGGTGAGGTTCTTGTGATTAACGGAAAAGGGGGCCAACTTAACGCATGCGCTGAACCTCTATATCTTGGTAACGCTGGTACCGCCTCTCGCTTTCTAACTACCGTCGTTGCTCTATGCAAGCCTGTTGAAGAAATCGCGTCTACTGTCCTTACAGGTAACGCCCGCATGCAGCAGCGACCTATTGGTCCTCTTGTAGATGCTCTAAGGTCCAATGGGCTTTCTATCCAGTACCTCGGGCCCAATCTCAGTCTCCCCTTGAAAATTGATGCCGCTGGTGGTTTTTCTGGTGGCCTGATCGAACTAGCTGCGACCATTTCGTCACAGTATGTCTCGTCTATTTTGATGGCTGCACCATATGCTAAGGAGCCTGTCACCTTACGTCTAGTAGGTGGCAAACCTATTTCGCAACTCTACATCGACATGACGATTTCCATGATGAAGTCCTTTGGCATTAATGTTGAGCGGTCAACTACGGAAGAAAACACATATCATATTCCAAAAGGTACATACACCAATCCTGCCGAATATGTTATTGAGAGTGACGCTAGCTCTGCCACTTATCCCTTGGCTGTTGCTGCTATCACTGGCACAACTTGCACTGTTCCCAACATTGGTTTCAGCTCTCTCCAAGGTGATGCTCGCTTCGCAATAGAAGTGTTGAAGCCCATGGGCTGTGTGGTTGATCAAACAGCGACATCAACTACTGTCACTGGTCCTCCCATTGGCTCTTTGAAAGCCATCCCCCATGTTGACATGGAGCCTATGACAGATGCTTTCTTGACTGCCTGCGTGCTCGGTGCTGTTGCAAATGGCACTACTACCATTACCGGAATTGCCAATCAGCGTGTTAAAGAGTGCGACCGCATTGGAGCTATGCGCACTCAGCTAGCCAAGTTTGATGTCACATGTGTTGAGTTGGATGATGGTATCCAAGTCATTGGCCGCCCGCTCAACGAAATCAAGACACCCGAGTCCAATGTCTATTGCTATGATGACCACCGTGTGGCCATGAGCTTTAGTGTTCTTTCTCTTGTGGCCCCTAAGCCCGTCCTTATTCTAGAGCGAGAATGCACTGGAAAGACGTGGCCTGGATGGTGGGATATCTTATCTACCTCGTTTGGTGGGTCCCTAGATGGCGCCGATGTTGTTCCTGACCACAGTGCGCCAGCTTCTAGCAACGAAGGAAAAAAGAAATCGGTTGCAGGCACCAAAGCATCTGATACCCGCTCGGTCTTCATGGTTGGTATGCGTGGAGTTGGAAAGTCGACCGCAGGTAGCTGGACTGCCGGTCTTTTAGGCCTAAAGTACATTGATCTTGACCGTGAATTGGAGCGTCGTTCTGGAAAGACTGTGCGTGAAATTATACACGGTTCTGAAGGCTGGGAAGGCTTCCGTACTGCGGAATTAGCACTTCTAAAGGATGTAATCACCAATCAGAATACTGGATATGTATTCTCGTGTGGTGGTGGCATTGTTGAAGCCCCCGAGGCACGCAAGATGCTCGGTGATTATCGCAAAGCTGGTGGCCGTGTAATTCTTGTGCATCGCAACATCGACCATGTGGTAAAATACCTCAATGCGGACAGCACTCGCCCGTCCTTTGGCCAAGATGTGCGTGAAGTTTATCTCCGCCGAAAACCCTGGTACCGCGAGTGCAGCAGCCACGCCTATATGAGTCCATATGTTCACGAGAGCGAAGTTTCTCACTCAGCCCCTCCTCCCGACTTCCGGGCTTTTGTAGCTGCCGTCTTCGATCAAGAACACCACTTGGACCGTATTTGCCATGCCAAGCAAAGCTTCTTTGTGTCTCTGACATTCCCAGAGATAGGCCCTGTAGCAAAAATTATCCCGCAGGTTGTTGTTGGATCCGATGCCATTGAGCTGAGAGTTGATCTTTTGGCAAATTTGCATCGTGAATCTGTTGCTCATCAAGTTTCTCTGCTCCGTTCATTAGCTCCCCTACCGATAGTTTTCACTTTGCGCACTGTCTCTCAAGGCGGCATGTTCCCAGACGATAACTTCGAAAAGGCTCTTGAGCTTTACACCCTGGCGACTCGTATCGGAGCTGAGTACATCGATTTAGAAATGACTATGCCTGCGCATATCCTCAATGCTATCTCAGAGGCGAAGGGGCGTTCCCGCATTATTGCCTCTCACCACGATCCCAACGGAACTCTATCATGGAAAAATGGCTCCTGGATTCCCTTCTACAACAAGGCTCTGCAATATGGTGACATCATTAAGCTTATTGGTGTAGCAAAAACCTTGGAAGACAACTTTTCCTTAGCATCATTCAAGGCTCGGATGTTGGCTACACATCATGTCCCCATGATTGCACTGAACATGGGGCCTCACGGCAAGCTGAGTCGTGTTCTCAACGGTTTCCTAACACCAGTATCACATGCTGCTCTGCCTTTCAAGGCAGCTCCTGGGCAGTTATCAGCTGTTGAAATTCGCACGGCCTTATCACTTCTTGGTGAGATTGAAAAGAAGCAATTTTATCTTTTTGGAAAGCCTGTCTCGGCGTCACGCTCTCCCGCCCTTCACAACACTCTATTTGGAATGTCTGGCTTGCCGCACCATTACTCGACTTTTGAGACCGACAATGTCGCCGACGTCAAAGACTTGATTAGGTCACCCGATTTTGGAGGTGCCTCGGTCACGATTCCACTGAAGATCGATATTGTGGACCTCATCGATGAGGTTTCCGACGCCGCCAAGGCCCTTGGAGCCGTCAACACTATTGTCCCACTGCCAAATACCAATTTAAATGATGGCAAACCTTCCCCTCGTCTTATTGGTGATAACACTGACTGGAAGGGCATAGTTTATACACTGAAGAGCGCTGGTATTGAGAAACTTCGAGACCTGGATGCTGACCCTCGTCCTGCCGTTGTTGTTGGCTCTGGTGGCACTAGTCGTGCAGCTATATATGCCTTCATGGACATGGGTTTCTCTCCCATTTATGTTGTCGCTCGTAACGCCAAGGCTATGGAAGGCCTGTCTAAAACCTTTGGCCCCAACTGTGATATTAAATTTCTATGCTCAGTTGCCGATGCTGAGAAGATTTTATCAAACCCTCCAGCTGCCATGGTCAGCACTATTCCCGCTGATCGTCCTATTGATGCTGGTATGCGGGAGGTTCTTGTCACTCTCCTACAGTCCAGTTTTGATTCTGCGTATCCTCGGGTTCTCCTAGACATGGCTTACAAGCCTCTCCAGACTCCTTTAATGCAAATGGCAGAGGACTCTGCCGAAAAATGGGTCACTATCAACGGCCTAGAAGTGCTCATTTCCCAGGGCTGGTACCAGGTACGTTACAGCATTTTGAAACTTCTTACTCCTATTCTATATAGGCTATCACTAACGCCGATTCTAGTTCCAATTGTGGACCGATATTACGCCCTTGTTCAGCGATGCTCGTAATGCTGTTATGGAGGAGTCTGGTTCATCTATCTCCTTGCCTTCAACGATCTAAAATACAAGCATAAAAATTGGCGGAGGTGGAAAAAAAGAATTGTGGTGAATTTATTTCGTGTCACTTTCTACTTTTTTTGTTTTACTGTTTCTACATTTTGAAGTTAGGTAGCTGAGGTGTTGAAATTCACCAATATTTCGATAAATGTCTACGACATATGTCAAAGTGCCAATTTAATCAAGTACGCGCTCAATCCATCTGTATCCCGCAAACATAAGAACTGTAGATTAAACGCCTATACCAAAAAAATACTTTTCAAGAAGAAAAGCCCCTCCCAATAACTTCAACTTAAAGCACGCAGATTCTAAGAATCAAGTTCAATCTCAAGCTTTCGTGACTTTGCAGATGCAACATCTCCTCGGACAAGAACGAAGAGCAACAAGAAAAACAGGGCGCAAAAGTTCACGAGCTATGAGCAATAGAAAAGGAGCCAGATAGGTTGTTTAAAATATCTTTTGTTTTGGGTAGAAAAGGTAAGAGACTCTGTGAGATAGCTTGAGAGAACATGTTGAATAGAAAGCCTTCCAGGGCATAAAAAGGCAACCAGGAAACTCCACCTATTGGAAGCAATGATAAGCGTAAGGAAAGGAAATTGTAAGCCGCCCAAAAAGACAAAAAAAAAAAGAGAAAGGGGAAAAAAAACAAGAAGTAGTCGAGCCGACTGAGGCTGTAGATCATAAACCCATCTATCAATAATAATGCTAGGGGAAATAGAAAATCGAAGGAAAAAAAAAAAAGGAAAACGGGGCATGAAAGTCATAGGAGGGTCCAAGAATAAAAAAATGAATGAACGAGTAAATCGTTTGAAGGAAAACGAGCGAAGGTAAATGGCCAAAACAAAGGACAAGAAAAAAAGAAAAGTAGAAGACATGAAAGTAGAGGTGGGAAAATGGATCGCACTGATAGGGCATACAAGCTCAAATCAGTCAATCCAACTGTGGTAGCCAGTTTAGGAAGTATTAGATGGCGTTTTGGTGGACTAGCGGACATACCGAGCAGCGTAGCACAATCAACCACCTCAAAAGAGCCAAAGAAATGAGGGGGAGGGTGAAGTTGCTGTATCTGCTCGTTGACGTCATGACTCATCATTTTGGCCCTGCCCCTGTTGGCAGTGCTCTCTTCTTGTCCCTCCCTGTCCTGTCCATCGGGGGTTGTGAAGGATCGTTTGTGCAGCCTTTCCGTGACATTCGTTTTACCTGGGCTGACGTCATTCACGCAGGCAAAAGGAAGAAGAAAGAGGAAAATCGTCCAAAAAAGAAACACGGAGAAAAAGTAACCTCCCGTGCCTGTCCATTGGTAGATTTAATACCATGGTGCAGATGCATCTGCATCTGCCGAGATAGCAGATACGTGGGCTTCAGTGTCGGCCATCGCCCCACTTCTATTTTTAACAGATGCATTATTCCTAGGAATATCCTCTGACATCCGACGGCCATGACGTACGTTGTTCTTAGACGTTCTGCGAACATGCGTCTTCCGCTCCTTGTTCTTTATGGGCAAAGGCAGATTTGGGTGCACATGACCATAATGTCTTGTGAGGGCATCAAACCGGCTAAAGGTCTTATCGGGGCAAATGGGGCAGCTAAACTTTTCACGATCGAGATTGTGAATTGTGGCCTCGTGTCGCGTCAAGTCATAGGGGCGGTTGAACTGGCTGCCACACTGTCGCCCAGTATTGGGATTGACTCGCAGGCAAATGTAAGGGCCCTTTTGCGTTATCTCGGGCTTACTGTTCCCACTTCGGTGAGCCTCCTTTTTGTGGATTTGAAGCTCTTCGGTGGTGTTAAAGCGGGATGGGCAGTGGCTGTAGGTGCATGAAAATGTTTTTTCACTATCTTGCTGGACAATCAGCTCGCTTTGAAGCGATCTCATGTGCGGTAGATTCTGCGGCTGTGGCTGCTGCTGCTGCTGCTGCTGCTGCTGGTAGGGGTGAACGTGGCTTTGGGTACCACCGGGATGACGCATAATTGCAGGAGAATCGAGTGACATCATGTTCATGTGGCCAGACTGGGAAACCGGGGAATGGCTGTAGTCGCTTTTGTTGCAGTCTTCGAAAAGCACCATACTTCCGGCGCCAACATCAGGCATGCCCAAAAAGGCCTCCTCGGGAGACAGAGACTGCGGAGTGATGTTGTGTGCGTTGCTCAAGCCTGGGAGTGTCTGGCCTGTTTGCTGGGGCATAATGCTGGAAAAGACATATGAATCAGTCTGGTCGTTGAAAGCCATGGACGACGGCATGTTTGCAGACATGCTCATAGCCATGGGCGCAGAAACAGCAGGTGTCATAGAAGAAGTCGACAAAGAAGACTGCATCCAGGGTGCAACAGTGAATGGCGCATTGTTGTAGGCAGGGGTGGAGCCCGATACTGGAGATGTAGTGGTACTTGTCATGTAATTAGATTCAAAGTTGAGGTTGGAATGGTTTATGTTGAATATGGGCGTCCGGGGACGGGAGTCTATAAAGTGTTAGTTGATTTGCATTGGGCAGGAGGTAATGCGTAATCGGCGATGCGTGGTGAAGAGTGGGTGGTGTGATTGGTGATGGGATTGGTCACATGACAAGGGTGACTTGGACTTACCATATCGTTGCTGTCTCGGAAAGGAGCTGGGATCTCTTGGGTACTGGGCTAGGTGTTGATCATTGGGAACAGCTGATGAGAGACTGGGGAGGCTAGAAGCCGCATTGGCATAGTCGACATAGCCCAACCGAGCCATATTGAAGTATATGGGAAGTTTGAATGGATGGACTGCGAAGTTATAGATATGGGCAGAGTGTAGCTGCCAGAGTTGGCGAAGGCGAATAAAAGGCGTTGGATGACAAGAAAGAGAGCCAAGCCAGGCTTGTGGTACAGGCCTGGATGCGAGCTATTGGGAGTGATGTGTATGGAGCAGGCGCAAAGAGTTTATAAAAGGCGAGAGGCGGTCGGACAATGATGCAATGCTCCAAATGGGCTCAAATGCAAAAGTCAAGTTGATGAGGTGAAGGGATAACGGAGAGGCTGGAAGATGAGAAGAGAGTATGAAGCGATAATTAGGAGAACGAGAAAGAAAATATAAAAAAAGAATAGAAGCGATAGTTGATGTATCTGGAAGGAGCTCTTTTCATCGAACAGTTGCAACATGAAGAGGGCAGTTACTCGTTTTTATATCAACAGTAGGAAAAGAAAATAAAGGCAGCACTGAAGAACTTGAACTTGGGATGGCCCTTAATAGCACCCCCCCC
>NETT01000466.1:2512-19051 GCA_003449175.1 Ceratocystis smalleyi
GGGGGGGGGGGGGCAAAGTATAGAGAGAGACAAGAGGGAAAAATCAATGATGGGGCGAAGTTGGGAAGCAGTGATTTGTATGGGGCAAGGTTGAAGATGGGGGTGAAGCTTGAGTTATGTAGCGATAAGATGAAGAAAATACAAAGCTACAACCACCCGCAAAAAAGAGTGGATTCACTTCAAGGTTAGTAGTTGCCCTTCTGTAGCTTCTGTAGAATCTAGCCTGTCCTAAGCAACCACGGGTCCATTTAGGAAAGAAAGTGAAGGCAGGGGAGGGACAGAAGGGAGGGGAAAACAGGAAGGAGCAAAAAGAGGCAAGACCGCAAAAAAAAAAAAAAAAAGAAGGAAAAATCCCCCAGTCAGCCACGAGCCTTATAGTAGCTAGGCACACAATAATATAATGGAAGAAAAGAGACCGAGGCAAAAGGTGCGCCGAGGCAGGCTGTATCTGGGCTCCTTTTCCTGCGTTCAAACCCCGGTACTGCAGTACAAAAGGAAAGAAACAGCAACTTGAAGCCAGGCCAATGGAAGCAAGGGGAACACAAAAGAGCAGAGCTAGTTAAAAGCGAGGGGGAGAGAAAAACGATGGGTGAAGAAGGCGGAAAAACAATGCGGACGAGCTAGCCTAGAAATACAAAGAGCGAAAACCGGCAAAAACGGAAGGAGCCAACAGGCTGGAAGCCCAAAACATGAAAGAGGAGAGGCAGCGGTGGAGATGAAGGAAGGAGCAAACAGCCAGGCGGAGGTGCAGACGTTGAATAAGAGGAAGGCCTTCTTCCTTCCTGTCTAGGAGGGGCATGTGCAGACGTATGCATCTACATATCTATGTACGTATGTGTGTACTCAGCATACCCACATACATCCATACCATGCGCACATCAAACGCAACTGTGCCTGCAAGTAAACCGTACGGACCGTCCTCTAGTAAGTTGGGTCGCCCGCACTACCAGCCCCATGATTGCAGTTGGAATTGGCCTGGGACCTATCCACAAATCTCGAACTTAATATCAACAAGATAGGGTAATTTGAGTGTGATACTTGGGGGCAATCGCTTCACGTCTGTTTGCATCACAGCTACACAAATGTTTCGTTTGACCTGTCACGGGCAGATAGACAGAGGCCAGAATAACCCTTGCACCGGCCGATGACAATTCAAGCGAATTCTTCACACTAAAAAACCCGGCCGAAGCCACCGTTTCTTTCTAATCTCGCATCCCCGTTATGCAGTGATTTCCTCCAATAAAAACACTCAGGAGGCAAGGGTAACTGCAATTCTGCTTGCTGGGTAGTCTGTTTCCAGCGAGCAAGCCCTAACTTATACCTGCATGCCGTATTGAATGTAACTTCCCGTCGCAGATTAGCCGTCCCTTCCCTGGTCTTTGTTAGTTTCTGCTTATCTCCAATCCCACCCTGAAGAGGCCGTTTGCATGTTAGCCGGTAAGAGTCTTGGAAAAAACACATGCACTGTTCGTTGGGTCCTGGTCTCAACAGCGGGCTATTACCACAGCGTAGCCGCTTGCCGCCTGTTTTGTTTGTGAGAGTGCTTGTGAAACAAAGCAACGCAACTGATGTGACTGGCTCTACACATGGAGTAGCACAACGACGGATTACTAAGGTTGTGCCGCGACTGTGAGGCAGCTACCTGCCTGGGCCGTTACAAAAACTCGATCGTTCAGTGCGTCGAAGAGTTCCCGGGAGCGCGCAGATAATAGCATCCAACAGTAGCAAGATACATGCGTACATTTCCTGCGTTGCCCCTAGCCAAGCCATTGCTGCAGACTTGTGATATCATCTTACGTGAAAAAAGAACAGGGTTGAAAGACGGATGAAGTAAAAAAATACCGTGCATTGGTTGGGTATTCAGACTCGCGGGATGTCAATCAACCACTCATCCAGCGTAGCGGATATACACCACTTGGCAAGTGACATCACCGGTATTCCCGTATTGTGGCCTGTTATACACACATCTCCATGCAGTAGAGACGAGACCATCATTGTGGCATTGGCTCAGAGGCGATGGCTTCAGGACTGGGCTGGAAGGCCCACTTAGTTTTCTCTTCAATCTCTGTTGGTCTCTTGTCTCGAGCAGGCGCCTGCATCTCGACTGCATTTCGCCCTTCATTTTTTTTTTCTCACTTCTTTTTTTGCGAGGAGGGGGCGGGGCACGGAGCAGGTATTTTTTCCCAACAAAAAGACACTGGATTCAACGCGCCACCTCGTTAGCTGGCAAAGGAAGCAATAAAAGGACCGCATATCGGAATACGGAGAGAGGCCCAATCAGCAGGAAACAAAAGTGGCCGAATGTTGCAATAGTAAGGGAGAAGATACAACTCGAAGGCCTTGAGGCTATGAGCTAGGACAGTGGGGCTAAAAAAGCTGTGATGTTGTTGATGCATTAGTTTGGGCCTAATAGGAAAAAGGCGGGCCCATCCTGTTACACAACATGGATCTAAGCAACATTGCAGCCGGGATGTGTGCGCCACCTAAGCCAGGTTTAGGCATTGGCAACAACCTTGTGAGCGGAAAAAGAAGGAAAGAAGAAATAATAGCTCCTCAAAAAAATTGCAAACTGGAAATCGCGATATTGAAAGGAAGCGATATCCGCTCATGGTAGCAGCTCTTTGCGCACAAAAAAAATACAAAGTACAAAGTACTGGGCAAACATACTACGCAAAGGAGTGGACGTGGCAGGGAATAATGTCGCGCTCTACTGAGGAGTCGGTAAGGAGAGGGGGGGTGGAAAAGGACTTGTATCAAAGCGGATTACCAGACTGCTAGTGGGGGAGCGCGAAGATCAGACCAGACCAGCAACTAGGCAGGAGCAGTATAATGTATTTCAGGCAATGAATGACACGACGGAGAAAGACATCCTCGAGGCCTTCTACGTCGCACGTCAGTACGCAAGTTCGTATGTACATATACATATACACACGTATGCACATACATGCCCACAATCAGTAGTGTGCTCGCCAGAAATAACGCCAAAAAGTAGAGGAAGCAGAGAGGCGTGCGGCAAAGAGGGGAAATTGTCAGACCGCTCTTGTGTGATGGTCCCGTTGTCTCTCACCTAGCATACATTAGTTGCTACAGTATCAAGTCCCACATGCTGCCAAGCAGCCAATCCGCGTCCAGTGCCAATAGTTCGAGGGGTTTTTTGCTCTATTATCATCCCGTAGCTTTTGCTCTTCCCCTCTAGCGGCTACCGAGACGAGGAATCTGATATGCGGTCTAAACATTCGCCCTTCTCTTTTCTCCACTGCTGGCCTCACGCAAAGACTCCCAACAAGTCTCCCGCCGCCTGCGCATCATATGTGTCGACGTACTATATGTACTTGTACTATTCAGATGTATGTTGTGTAGCACAGCGCGTGCTTGACGATGTGACTAGGCAGGCCTTGGGTTGGTGACCTGTACAAAACCTCTTTTGGCAACTGCTCCCTTCCGTTGTAGCAGGTGCCTTGCCCATGCTTTCTCGTCGGATAGTTGCCAGTTCTCTCTCTTTCGCTTGCAAAAATACAAGATCCAGGCTAGACCGCCTCTGTTGACCCACATCTTGCAGAGCCCAAGAACAGGCCAATGCCATTGGCCCCATTTTCATCCATCGCAGCTCGAACACATACTATGTGCGCCCAATCAACATTTTCAGCCCAGCCCAACACGGCAAGGAACAGTGTTTGCAATGATAAGAATCATAAGCGTGTAACCATCCTTCATGTCCATCATGAAAGGATGTCGCTGTGCTTTATCCTTTTTTTCCTGCTCAAGACAGCCTTCTTGCTGTATTTGTTCGGGTGCCACTGCGTGCTATGTCATTCCTGTGCCATGTCACACATTGTTAGTAGTGTCCGATGTTGTCTGGACGTGGGTGGGTGTCTGGGAGAGGGGAAAGGGTTGGTGCTCCAGGCCGAAGCCAGTGGCCGACCCTAGTCTGGCTACCACTGCTAGGGTTTAGTGGCTTAGCGGGAGTGCGAATTGCCCCTCTTGACCCTCTTGACCCACTAAATGAACATTTGCACAGAGCTCCTTCCTAAACGAACTGCTGCTACAATGTGCGAATACCGGGTGCCTTCCTATCAACGCGTTTGAGCACAACGCCAAATTACACATCGCGAATATCAGCTTAAGCAAGAGCAACGCGCCAATAACATTAAAACACGGCTAGAATCTCCGCTTTGGTTTTTTTCTGCATGCAACGCTACAATCACTTGACACGCTGCAGCTTTAATAAGGAAGAACCAATTGTGCCCATCGTCACCATCGGCACCACACGCAACAGGCTTAAGCTAGACTCTCTATAGCCATGGCGTCCCACGCCAGTGTCGATGATATTCGCTCCGAACTTCAGGGCCTCATTGACGACGTTGTCCACGGTATGCAGGCACAGCAGCCGTCGCTGCGCATCCCAACGCCTTCTATCATCTCTGTGCTAATGCTAATACTCCATTGTGCCATAGCCTCCAAGCTACCCGCCCGCCAGCGTGGTACATCTATTCGGCCAACCGTCGATACTATTGCGGGCATGGCATATGAACATGGGCTCGAGCCGGGACAGCTAGACATGCTTGTTGATATGCTCACGCAAAAGAACCACTTGGACCAGGCATCTCTGGCCGCTCTAGCAAAGAACCTGTACCCGGCGACCGCACAACTAGACAGCCATGTCATGGTTAGAATTGTAGCGGCGCTAGGCCACGGGGAGCTTAAGCCATCGTTTGCCATACAGGCCTTGCTGCTGAAGTGGATAGTCATGGTCTATCATGTGATGCGGAACGCAAGTATCTTGGGCCGAGCGTATGCAGTACTGTTCAATTTGCTAGATACCGCTGCGATTAGGTAGGGCAAAGATGAGACAGAGGGGAGAATAAGAGTTGTATCACCGACAGCCTCAGCCTCAGCTAACTTCGAACCCATCCAGGCCTCAGCTGTGCCACCTTCTCGCCTTGATCACACGGAGAAAACACGTGCGCCCGTTCCGCATTCAGTACTTGTGAGTTGCTCCTTTAGCAAGCCTTATCCCAGTGTCTCTTAGTTGCTGACGTAGGCTCCATGCGCTCACCAGAATGGACCTATCTCTGCGACTGGGTGGCGACCCCTCCGTAATTGGTCTGCTACGCGTATATAAAAACTACTATCCCGAAATCATCATTGGCGAGGCCCTTAAGGGCCGGGCCTCTGCCTTCAAACACCCCGATCTTGCTTGGCGTGCCCGCTTAGACGAAATCCAGGCCGAGCATTCGCGGGCAGCCCAAAGCAGCCATGCCAACCAGAACTATGGCTTCCTGTCAAGAGGGGCTTTTGGCGGGCGGGCACAAAAAAGCGTGGTACCAGACACACATACGTCTCAAGCCACAGAGGTGAGCGACTTTCTACTGCTCTCGGCTTAACCTGATGAAGCGGCATTGCTCTAACACAACGCCCCTATTCAGAACTCAGTCACACTCAAGGAAATCGATAGTGCGGCTAGCCTTGCCATGAACATCGATCGCATTGAACTCCCAGACCAGCTGGTGGCTTTGCTGGCAGATCCGCTTCTCCAAAAACTGCTGCTGCTCAAACAGGATGCTACATCGTTCCGGCGCGTTGCCAACTGGATTAACTCGACGTGGCAAGATGTCTGTGAAGAGCCGCGTAATTTAACCCTTTTAGAGGATATGCTACAAGTGCTGGGCGACTACATCGACCAAACAAAGGTACGCACGCAGGCTATGCCAAAACATGTCGTTTTCTACCTTGCCATGGTTAGATGCTGACTGCAAACAGCACGTGGCGCCGGCTGTGCTTGAGTTCCTGGGCCCATTTTTGAGTCAGAAATGGGATGGCACCAGTGGACGAGAAAACATCCTGAGAATCTTGTCAAATACCCGTCTTGGGAATTGGAGTAGTAAGTGCTTGGCTCTTTTATGCTACTCGTTTTGATTTTGACTACCAACACTCTTTGCCCAGATTACTACCGTACTCTCTTTTCCCACGTTGAGCAGAAGGTCATCGTCGAAAACGACCCCATGTCCCAGATCGTTGTCCTCCGCTTTTATACAGCCCTCGTTATCAACTGGTCCAGCCATTTCCTTGCCGAGACCCAGCCTTCCAAATCGACGGCTTTTGATCTGGCCAAGCTAATCGCCCATGGCAACATTCTATGTGCATCTATTTCCCAGACAGCCCCGTCGGTGAGTTCACACCTCAACATTGTCGACTTTCTACAGACCAGTGCCTCCTGTTACTCTATTCCTGGTCTCAAGGAACACATCCGCATTGTTCTCCCCGAGACTGCTCTTGTGTACACTCTTCTCTTCAGCCACTCGCCTGCCGTAGTGTCTCGCATCTGCCTCGTTCTCTGCACCTACAAAAAGGCCTTTGATGAGGTTGTGCAGTTGCCGGGGCACACGAGTAATCTAGTCGGCTTTGATTCATACCATAAATCCTACGTCGACTTGTTCAATGGATACCTCAAGGACCTTATTAACATGGTCTGGAGACTGCGCGCTTTTTCACTCACCGATGCTAGTTCACACGGTTGTCTGATGCCGCCAGCCATAGTCAACCGCCTCGATAGTTACATACGCTCTGTCGACTCATCACTAACCGCAGCGATGGCCTTTGGCCTGTCGTATGCGCCTGCCCTGTCTGGGTTGTCTATTGCCGCTCTCCGTGACCTAGAGGAGCGTCGTATACAGGAGGACCGGGATGCTGTAACCCGTCGCCACGCCGGCCCCATAACCGTGCAGAGTCTAGCCAAGCTGGCAGCTCAGGGCGGCGTAGACCTGTCATTCCAAGACTACCGCCTCATGGTGTTGAAATACATGGAGGCAAATGGGCTGCCGGGACTGCCCGAGCTGATGCGCTGCACGTTGCAGATACTGATGACTCCGCGCAAGCCAGAAACCACGCTTTGAGACGACATGCAGTCCGCCGTGCGCGCGCATTCATGGTGACACACGGTTGAAAACAAAAAAAAAGAGCGTGGGATCTATTATTTCGTTTGCGCATTACGACTTTTATTCTAACCGGTTTCTGTCTTGAGCTTCTTGGCTACGTTGTCTTCCACCACTGTATCAGATCCCCGTGCTTTTCCCTCCGCCTCTATCTTCGCTTCATGGGTATCAAGTGGCACGTCGGGCTGTGGCGGAGACTGCGATCGCAACCGCGATTTTTCCGGGTTGAAGCTCTCCCATGCTGACGGATTTGCCTTTGACTGGTGAGCCTCGCCCTTGAAATGGTAGCCACGAGCACGTGGTCTAGCGCCTGTACCCTGCGGCAGCTCCTCGTCGTAGAGTGCCAGGAACCGTGCCTTTTGCTCTTCAAACGTGCCATTGGCCAGGGCACTGCGGATGTCGGCCATGAAGGAGCTAAGCACGTGGTAGTTGTGGATCTGTAGCAACGTCCACCCCAGCATCTCTTTGGCCTGCAAGAGGTGGTGTACGTATGCTCGGTGGTGCTTGGTGCAAGTGTAGCAGTGGCAGCCTTTGACAAAGGGATTAGTGTCCGCTTGGTTGGCTGCCTGCCATATGTCTTCGGCACTGGGCAGCAGCTGGCGCTGATTTTGCAGAGCATCTTGCGAGTCTGAGCCGGTAGGCAGTGGAGCATTTGCAGCTGGCAGCTTGAACGTCAGGCACACCCCAGCATCAGAAATGCTGTTTAGGAAGGGAGCCGTGATAACATCGATTCCTAGTGACACATTGCGCAGCACATCGTGGGGTGTCTTGGGCGAGTCAAGAGCCAGGCGGGGCAAAGATGCCAGCGGTTTGTATGTCTCATCCTCCAGCTCTTTCAGCAGCTGTGCATCATACAATGCTAGCCCGTCCAACTGTGGGGCCAACTCGACCAAGTGCTGCAGATACTCCCATTGCATGGGTAGCGGGGTTGGGATGACAGGTGCGTAGACGGATATGCGCTTGGCACGCGATATCTCGCGCGGCAGAGCCTCGAGGAAGGTGTCGATCCAGGCCTCAGTGCGGAAGCCCATACGTCTCATGCGTTTGGTTGACAATATCACGCCACGGCCCGTCTGTGACAAGTCAGCCAGCGGCACAGCAATGTCGGGCTGCAGCACCGCCACATGCGCCGGGTAGTCCGTAGCCTTCTCCTGCGCAAAGCCGGTCGACGTAAACACAGTCACATACTTCTCTGAATTGCCAAGCGGTGCGGGTACTTGTGGCACGCGTCGGGCAGCGAGGACCGTCACGATTTGATCAGGGGTGGCGGTGAAAGCTCGTAACGCACCGTGCGGACTAGCTGGGATGTTGAAGATGGGCGGCTGCTTGCGTTCGATGACTGTACAGCGCGTGGAAAAAGAAACCAAGTAAGCAAGGAGCCAGCACACAACATGGGAAGATAGTGAGTGTTGGGGTGCCAGTGTCACACAAAAGCCATACAAATCCTGTGCAGCTGGTCAGTCCTACTTACAATCCTCCAATGCCATGAAAGCGCCCTGCACTTGGGTGTGCTTCATCAGGTTGTCCTGCGTCACATGCGGAACTGTGCCGCGGGATGTCACGGCAAAAAACGCCGGGGTTTCCATGACTGGTCGTCCCGGCAGCGATAGACGGCCCAGACGAGCGGCCTGGCTAGCTCCCGCGCTGCCGAGAGCGGGCTTGACAACACGGAACATGGAACCCAATTCCTCAGTTTCGGCGGCGTGATTGTAGAGTGTGGCGACAGACTCGGCCATGATTTGCGCGGGCTACGTGGGCTGCAGCGGTGGTCAGGGTCTAGAGGGGTGAGTTAGCCACAGAGTTCTTGGTATTGTGAATGCTCGGCGTGTGATGAGTTACCTCCTGCAAAAGTAGAACCGGGGGGGGGGGGCTATCCAGATATCAGGGTCAGGGGTCAGGCCAGAGACGGCAAGGTGAACAGACGGCGTTGGTGGTTCGTAATACCTCCTAGAGTGCTTATGAATCTCACAATGGCCACCGACGTCACTGAAGCAAAAGCAAGGATTTGAAGATTTTAACACTAGCGTAAGAGCTTCAAGCAACAAAGCCTAGAAGCATGAAGCATTAGGGGTAGGTTAGGGTTACCCAGCCCTGCTCTTTTTCCAGAGACCCACTATTCTCTGACATTTCCTCACGTGACGTCATATTGAGCCAAACGCCGAACAAGTTTGCGGTTTTCCTTGGTATTTCGTGTGCCTTTGCAGCATTATAAACCCTGGCTGCCACAGCCAGCCTGGCTCAGGGTGCTGGATTGTTTTTTTCCTTCTCATTTTTTAGGTCTCAACTTTGTTTTCTCGCTGCCACTCTGCGCAGCTTTCTTGTTGCTTATTGGCGTTTGAATCTTCCCGAGAGATGCTACATGGACTTGTGGCTTGAGGCTGTTGTGACTCAATGTCCGTGACTCTCTTTCCCAAGACACCGACCGCAAAATAAACGTATTGTTATTTCAACCTTCCGTTTTTCATTTCCCAAACAGTCTACTTCCTCTCCTCTCCTTTGATCCTTCTCTCCGCTTTATTACGACTTGCATCGCGTGCCTTTCGCCCGCTCGTATTGCATCAACGCACCGGCCTTTCCCGGGTCACCGCTGCTTGCTACTATTGATACCAACCCACGGCCCCCTAAGGCGCCGGAAATGGCGACTACTACTGAAGCTGATCGGTCGGCTTCGGCGGACCAGCGCAACGTCCCGGCTTTCACCGACGAAGTTGATCTTGAACCCGATGGCCCATTCTCCCAGGCTAGCGTCGCCGGCCTGCACGATCCCCATAATTCTGCCGCTAATCTCGACCTCGCCCCCCAAATAGATAGCGCCGTTGTTCCGGCCTGGCTCCAGGCCCAGAAGAAGCCTGCATGGATTCCCTATAGCGTCTTTCGACTGTGTATGGCCTGGCTGCGTTGGGCTAAAGGCCCTGCTGTTCCACGGGACTACAAAATCACGCCCTATTTTCCTGCTGTGCAAGAATTCCCTCTGTTCCTTGTCGACCGGCTGCTGCCCCGGCCTAGACAGCGAGCCTCAGCGCTCGTCTTGCTTCTACTGGGCTGGGTGTTGACGTTTGCCATGGTCAAACGACACGAGCTCTTTTCAACGGATATTGCGGGATGGGGTGACCCCCAGCCAATTTCTTGCGGTGTGTCTTACTGGGCGCGTGGCAATATGTGCGGCTTGAATGGTGCGGACTGTCGCCCGTTTAATGGCAGCGGCTTCCCATTCAGATGTCCGGCCAACTGTCTCGACTACCATTTGCTGAACCCCAGGGCTGTTGGCGATCAGGAAGTCGTGTACCAGCCTCTGGTAGTAGGCGGACCCAGCCGTGACGAACAGAGCCCTGTGTATCGTGGCGACTCGTTTATCTGTGGCGCGGCTCTACATGCCGGCACTATTTCCAACGAAAAGGGTGGCTGCGGCGTCGTAAAACTGGTTGGTGCCCGCCAGAGTTACACATCGTCCAAACATAATGGCATCAACAGTGTTGGTTTTGATGCTGAGTTTCCGCTGTCGTTCACGTTCCTCGATGTAGAATGCAGCGCTAAAGACATGCGCTGGAGTCTGTTGGTAGTATCTCTGGCATTTTCTATTACTATCTCTCTCTTCACATCCGATCCAGCGGCCTTTTTCTTTTCCGTATTTGTCGGGCTGTATTGGCACATTGGCCTGGCCTCAGATCCGCCGCCGCACTACTCGGTTGCTGATCTAGTGTCGAAGCAGATTGCCAAGTTTGTGCCCGCCATGTTTATAGCATGGGCGTTTTATGATAAGATGGGCGTCAAACGCACACTGACAGGCCTCAGAGCCCAGGTTGAAAAGACTGTGCTGTGGCTGGGGGGCTGCTGGATCGGCGCCCTGGAGAACCACACGCTGGAATGGATCCCTATTAACCGGCTTGAGGCCCATGACCTGGCTCAGCAGCCAGGCGCTAAGACGGCCCTGGCTCTCATCATTCTCTTTTTGGTTGCGGTGTCAGCTGGTCAAATATATTGCTTCCGTGCTGAAGGTCGCTTGATCAAGTATCTCAGGCTCTATGGATTGTTTATTGCCGGCATATTGGTCTTGCTGTTGATGCCTGGGCTCAACTTGCGTATTCACCACTATATTCTTGCCATGCTTCTTCTTCCAGGGACTAGTCTGCAGACACGCCCGTCGCTCTTGTATCAGGGCATCCTCGTTGGTCTTTTTCTCAACGGAGTAGCACGCTGGGGCTTTGACGCTGTGCTACAAACCCCGATGGCGCTTCAAGGCGATGCCCAGCATAACTCGCTGCTGCCAACAATCTTAACACCCGAGATTATCTCTGTGGCCGCGTCTGGGCTAAACATGACCAGAATCACGTTCCGTTGGCAATCGCCGCCATCGGATATCTATGAAGGCCTTAGCGTACTCGTCAACGATGTCGAGCGCTTCCGTACTTTTTTCGACGGAGGCATCGATTCGCAGTCTGAGTTTACGTGGAACCGTGATGCGGGAGTTGAAGTTGACGAGTACTTCCGCTTTGCCTATATTGAAGGTAGCCATGTCCTGGATTACACGCGTGCTGGTGTCTGGACAAAGGCAGGAACATGGAGACACATGGATGCAGGGCCGTCGAGTATTGAGACAAGCCGAGTGGCGGGGAGCAGTGAAGAGGAGCTGTATGTGCAAATGCGGTAAGTTGGATGAGCGGGCTGGCCATGGGGAAGAGAAGAGGGGGGGAAAGGAAGGAGGATTCGATCGATCGATCTTGATGTGTGTGTGTGTGTGTGTTTTTGCGTGTGTTTTTGCGTGCAAGCGTGCAAGCGTGCATGCATGCATGACAAGCACAGCTTCGTTGGTTTCTTTCCTTCTCGCCCACATGTTACCTCAGAGATATAGTAGGCGGTGCATAGTGTGTGTGGTGTCAGTAGTATTTCCAATTATGCGTGTATGCAAATATGTAACCAGAGGGCGGACCATAATATACAACCAGGCCATCATCAAAACTTGCACATGTTCAAGCCAGACAAGGCATCCATCCATCCATCCATCCAACGCAACGCAATTGAGGCCGGGCGATGCAAGCAGAAGTCGACATGCAGCAACAAGCTAGTGGCCGATCGTGTCAAAAGCACCACCAATGCCTCATGGAAAACAAAATGACATAGCCGGCTAGCGCAGCCGTCTAGCTTCTCCCAATCTAGGAGCAGAGGCGACTGACGAATCACAGGCTAGCATGGGGGGGATAAGAGGGAGAGTTCTCGTGCTCTAATTAATTAATGCCGGTGTTGTTCTAGCCTTCTGCGGAGCAAGGTTACGTGCTGCGCATGGTCCAAGTCGGTGTGTTGTTTATTATATCACGATATAGATGGAAGATGGATACACAGACTTGGGGAGGGGGGGCATATAGAGGGTGTCTATCTATCTACACGTGTGCCAGCAACACCAGCGTCATCGCCTAGATAGTCAGTTTCGTAGCTCTTCTGCCCTCTAGCTACGAAGGCTGTGTCCTGGAAAGCTATGATACGAGGCAACTGGAATGACGCCTATTGCCCCATACTGTGTACTAGCGCATTGAAATACGACGGTATGGCCAAGTATAATGTAAGCATTCAAGTACGTAATTGCATGCTTTCAAAATCATGCTCTAAGGTATGAAGTCCCTGTGGCATGTGATCAGCGTAGAACGGCGCATCCCTGGGAAGAAAGAAAATACGGCAGGAACACAAAGCAGAAGAGTACAGAGCCGGCAGTTGCCACGCTTAAATGATTGGCTGACAAAGATCGGCCACGGCTACCCCATGCCTCTGTGAGTAAGCGGGCTGTCTGTTGCGGCGCGGCACTTGTAATGTCTGCCTCTGCTAGGCCCATCGTAGGAGGTGAAGGGGAAACGGGGTATGATGTTATTCGTGTTGTGTGTTGTTCGTGTTGTGTGTTGTTCGTGTTGTTCGTGTTGTTCGCGTTCTTCTTGTTCTTCTCGTCTTTTCGTTCTTCTTCCACTTCCTTTTCCTCTGCTCCTTCCTCTTCCTCTTCCTCTCCCTCTCCCTCTCCCTCTCCCTCTTCCTCTCCCTCTCCCTCTTTCTCCCCCCCCCTCCTCTTGTTCTCATGATTATTAAGCCCCGCCGACGCGGACGAGCAAAAACGCTCTGAGCTATCTCCTGCCTGTGGGTAGTACCTTTGCATTACGGATGGGCTCATTGAAGAGCAAAACACAATCTACTTTTGCCAAAATGAAAATGAAGAGGCGGGGGAGGAAGAGATCAATCCAGCCAGGTGATCAAGCCTGTAATGGCGGGGAAGAAAATGAGCAATACTACAATGGCAGTACAGAATATGTCAGAGGAACCTCACAGCTGCCGTCCACGATAGCAAAGCCACCACTAACAAATGCATTATCGCACCATTTAATTATGGGCCGCCAACTAACATCTTCTCATTGCCACCCATCCATCCACTTCACCAGTACCATCAACAACGCCAAAGCTCAGCGCGCTATGATAAGTATCTTTGGCGTCGAGCTCTGTGCTGAGTTACGGCGGGTCTTCTCTAAGCGACAGCCTACCTATACAGCAAAAGAGATATTGGGGGTGGCGGGTGTGCGGGAGGCTCTATCGTGGCATCTGCGTATGTAAGTAGCAATCATGTGGCGTTCCTTCTTAACCCGCCGGT
This sequence comes from Ceratocystis smalleyi, assembly GCA_003449175.1. Classification (NCBI taxonomy): domain Eukaryota; kingdom Fungi; phylum Ascomycota; class Sordariomycetes; order Microascales; family Ceratocystidaceae; genus Ceratocystis; species Ceratocystis smalleyi. The sequence continues at coordinate 16,064 of NETT01000466.1, forward strand.
CTAGCACACACACACACACACACACACACACACACATATACATACGCATTTATTCCGGCTCTCTCCTCACCGCTCGGGCAGATACGATTGCGGATCGCGGATACTGCCACCGGCATCGTCGAGCCCGGCGACTGGTCTGTTGTAGGAGAAGCCGTCAAACTGTTGCTGCATGGTGGACGAGAGGGTGGGCTCGTCCACGTACGAGTCTTGCGGGAGTTCGTCGGTAAATTCGTTGTCGAAATTCGCCGTGTCGAGAGCAGAGGTCTGGTAGTAGAGGAGAAAAAAAGTGAAGAGTTAGTTACACGGCCACTGCTACATAATCTTGTTTTCCTTTTCAAGTAGGTAGGTCGGTCGGTGTTGTAGACTCACCACGCGGGGCTTGAACGTCGGCTCGTATTTGCGCTGTAGCAGCTTGCGCCAGTCAATGGCGTGGAAGAAGGGGTGCGACTTGATCTCGGTCGACCCACGAGCGCCCAGACGTTCGTCGGGGTTGCGGTTAAGCAGCTTGATTAACAGGTCCTTGGCGGCAGGTGGCACCACATCGGAGCTAGGGAAATGCAACGGCTCGGACAGGATCTTGCGGTACATTTCGTTGGTAGTCTCGTCGTAGAAAGGCGGCAAGCCCGTCAGCATCTCGTACAGCAATACGCCCAGCGTCCACCAGTCAACAGTCTTGTTGTAGCCCTTGCCCAGCAACAGCTCGGGCGCCAAGTACTCAGGCGTGCCGCAGAAAGTGTTTGTGCGGTCCTCGTCCTTCATCTCCAGCTTGCACAGGCCAAAGTCACACAGGGCAATGTGGCCCTGGTAGTCAAGCAGGATGTTTTCGGGTTTAAGATCGCGATAAATGACGTTAAATCCGTGCAGACACTCAAGAGCACAGAGCAGCTCGGCGGTGTAGAAGCGTGCGCGGTTGATGTCGAAGCGGCCCTCCTTGGTCAGATGGTGGAACAGCTCGCCGCCGTTGACAAAGGCCAGCACAAAGTACAGCTTCTCGGGCGACTGGAAGGTGAATTTGAGAGGGATGATAAAGGGGTTGTTGATTTGGGCGAGAACTGAGCGCTCGGCCAGCGTGTGGGCGACCTCGGAACGCGAAATGATCTTGGCCTTGCGGATGGTTTTAAGGGCATAGATACGGTTGGTGTCCTTTTTGCGCACCTGCATGACCTTGCCAAACGAGCCCTTACCTACAACCTTGAGCAGGTCAAAGTCATCAATGGATAGCTTGGACGCCTGGTTCTCGACGAAGCGCACGCCGATCTGCAGCTTGCCAGTGCCATGTTGTATATCGACCCAGTTGACGCCGCCGAAGCCCTTGTCGTCGTTCTTGCTAACACCGGTGTCGAGGGACTCGAAGAGCGGGTTGAGACGCACAGCACCGAGGAAAATGTCATCGTCACGGCCAGACCCGGGCTTGCTGTTGGGGTTGCGCACAAATAGATGGACAGTCAGCTCGCTAACGCGCGAGACGTCAAACTTGTACTGGGTGTTGCTTCCGGCCCAGAGGGGGTTCTCGGGGCTGCCGTCGACAGAGCTGATGAAGACCTGGACCTTTTCAAAGTCGACCAGAGCGTAGGGCATGTATTTGCCTGAGACGCGACCGTGGGTGGTAGGCAGACCCTTGAAGCCGCCACGGCCCTGACTAGAGGGGCGGTCAGAGTGCAGGGACCCGGCCGATGGGGTGTTGCGGACAGAGCCAGAGGCAGCACTCAGCGCATTGCCCGTGGAACGGGAGCTGGACGAGTGTTGTGTCGCAAAAACATGCTGGTATTGGTCGGGTAGGGAGAGGCCACGGGCTTCGTGGAGGGTGATGATGAGGATGCCAGGCTTCTTGATGACGGGGGCTTGGGTAAGGGCTTCTGAAGAGGCGGCTGCAAAGACAGGTAGAAGTGAGCGTTAGCAAGACAGGAAAGTTAGGCAGCAGGTTAGGCCAAGACAGCAGACGGCCATTGAGTTCGATAGCAGCGGAGGAGAGCAACATACCAGATGGGTTGCCCAATTCGGGGGCGGGCACGGCGACCGCCTCATCCTCCTTTTCGTCGTTTACAGAAGAGCTAGACTTGGAGAAGCCAGAGAACGGGCCCCGGTGGGTATCCTTGAGCTCTAGAGAGGCGGAAGAGAGTTAGCACGTAGTGTGGGGCACGATAGACAGCCAGAAAGGAAAGGCATGCTCACTCTTGGTCAGCTTCCAAGAAGACATTGAGAGATTTGTAGGCGCCGTAGTTTCAAGGGAGGAAGAAAGAAAGGTGAGATAGAGGATAGAGCGTCGGGGGGCAAGGATGAAATGGAGGAATTGAGGACTGTAGCGAGAATGTCGACAAGTAGCAGCACGTGTAAGGAAGGACAAACACGAGATAGTAGGACAAGAATCGAGAGACGACGAGCTGCGGCCAGAACGGAAGGCCTAAAGCTAAGAAGGCCGAGGGCGAGGTCGAGAAAGCTGGGCCAGTTTAGCGATGGGAAGGTGAATGAGGACACTAGATGTTGGACGATGGAGATGAACAGCGGCCAAGGCTGATGCAAGGCAGAAGGAGAAGGCCGGCACGAGAGGGAAAAGTGAGAGGCTACCGCGAAGATTTACAGCGGGTCTCTCTTTCTCACGTCTTGGCTTGAGGTTGAGGCAAGGAGACAGACAAGCAACAAGGCAGGCAAGCAAGCGACAGGGCAGGCAGAGCAAGGCAGGGCAGAGCAAGGCAGGGCAGAGCAAGGCAGAGCAAAGCAGAGCAAAGCAGACGCAGCACCAGACAAGAAGGAAGATACAACAAGCAGCTCAAGCTGCAAGAAGCGGATATACGGCGAGAATGATTGGGACAACAAAAAACAAGCGGCAGCGCAGATAGAGTTGGCGGAAAAGAAAGAAGAAGGGAAGGGGAACAAGGAGGAAGATAACGGAGATCCAGAGAAGAGAAAGACACAGGTCGGGGGCTGTGCCACTGCTACAGCGCCCTGTAAAAGATGCCATGTACAGCGTCCCCAGCGCGCACCCCCCCC
>NETT01000467.1:0-19051 GCA_003449175.1 Ceratocystis smalleyi
CCCCCCCCACCCACGACAAGCAACGAAGTAACCACATCACCCATCACCCATCAACACCAAAACACACAGCACCATATAGCAAACACATAGTGTACCGCCGCCGCAGCTTGGCCAGACCGCTAAATCCTGTCTATGTTGAGTTTTTGAGTTTTGAGTTTAGGCTTTGTTTCTGTCTCGTTCCACCTACTAGAGGGATTGGATTGGGATTCCACCCCGTTAGAGCCCCTCCCATGCTCTCCGAAAACGAAACATCCGCGGACAAGCATACGCAAGCTGTTTCCCTTCCTATCCCGCGCCTTCCTTTCCAATACATATCTCCACACAGTCTCGCACGCTTGTCCATGTCGGCTCTGTTTCTATCGTTTTCTGTGCCACCCCTTTGAGAGTCTAGATTTTGCTCTGTCTATGCCTCTCTTTGGCCGCATTTTCTTTTCTCAAAACTCCACAAACGAGAGACAGACAGCAAAGGGGCAACAAGAACGAGAAAAGCAACTACTGGGAGAGAAAAAGAGAAAACCGGAAAGGCGTAAAGCAGAAAATGGAAAGAACAAGACACTCAAAAATCACAGCCGCTACAATACACACAAAAAAGGGCCACAACGCCACACCGGAGCCTCAGCCGAACTTGCCTGTCTCTACAGCAGCCAAAGGGCTTGAATCTATCCCCAAGCAGTGCGAGTCGTCAGGGCGTGTTTTACTAAATTTACAGGTGCTTCCTTCCCTGCCTCGCCCTTGACACCGCAGCAGGGAAGGGAAGCCCTCCTTTTCCCTCTATCGTGCCTCTCCAATTTTCCTCCCCTCTCCCTCGCTCTCTCGCCCTCTCGCCCTCTGGCATCTCTATCCACGTCTCTTGTTTGGCTTTTCCATACTCCCTCTGTTCTATAGCACCCCATTTTTGTGGCCTTTCACCCTTCAGCTGGGGGCAGTGCTGCTCCGACCCCCTCGCCATGACGACTTGGCTGGCCATCCATCGACCAATTCCATCCCGCCATTGCATTTCACTCACTCATTCCGCTGTGGCTACCGCTAATGCCTGTCTGGCTGCTCGGTGTTTTGCTGAATCCAGCGACTTAGGCCGTGTCTGCATATTGCTCAGTCGAATCTCCTACCTGCTTTGCAGCCCGTCCGTCCACACTCAAAAAAGGGAAATTTGAAATCAACAGATTGACTTTGGGCCCGAGCCAAAGCCCAAGCTCAAGCTCAAGGTCCAACCCTTTGCCATTCTTGTGTCTATTCTCTTCCGCCCCGTGTCTCAATATAGGCCTTCCCCGTAACTTGTATATACCAGCCGCGTTTTATTGCCTGCGTTCGCCCGTAATACACGCCTGTACTCAAGCTCTCCAGCAAACGCGCCCAACTACAACCCATCCCAGTCGCCTAGCTTACATACCACCACCCAAAGCTCAACCCCATCCCAATCCGACTCTCTTTTCTCGCTGCCCCTCCTCTCTCCCCCTTCCGTTTTACTCTCCAACCCCAACTCCAAACTCTTCGTCGGCTCGTCAAGTTTGCTCTATTTTTCCCTTATTTTGCTCCTGTTATGCTTTTGCTCTCTGGCTATCGCTAACATGCAGTCCACCTGAATGGGCCTGAGCTGTGCAGGAAAATGGGCGAGAGAGCCATGATTGGCACATTCTGCGGATCCGTTGGTCAGTGTGTTTGCGGCCTGTGGGCTGCGATATAGTACCCATAATAGCCATAACAGGGTTTCCCAGGCCTAGACCTAAACAGATCTAGACCTTACGAAGCTACCATACAGCACTACAGCACTGCAGTACTACTATTAAATACCACAATACTACTACCACCTCGCAGCAAGATGAGCCTAAGCCCTTCAACCACTAATATTGCCTCTCCATCTTCCCTGCAAGGCTAGCCTGAAGTACGCCCTGTCCTGTCTGCCCTTGTTTTCTCTCGCATCTGGCGATGTCGTCGTACTACACCCTTACTTAGTCTTCTATTCGCATGACCCCAGCTTTGCCTGCCTCCGTTCATGCTTGCTTGCTTAGTGCCTACCCCCGGCTTATTTAATGCTTAGATTTATTTGCTCTGGATGGGTGGGGGTGGACTATTATCCTCTTCAACTCCTTCTCGCTTGTGTCTCTCTCCCTCTCTCTCTCCCTCTCTGTCTCTCTCTGTCTCTGTCTCTGTCTCTCTCTGTCTCTGTCTCACTCATAACTCACCAACAGATCTATAGTGATGGGCCACTTATCGTTCACATTTACCCTCACCCCCCCCCTTCATTGTTTCTGTGGTGTGACTGACGGCTTTGGAATACGCTTCACTCCTCACACACGCACTATACAAGAAACAAACACTCCCCCCTTCATCGTCTTGTTACATATATGTATATATATATACATGTACATGTACATGCACGTAGAGACCCAGGCCAACCACGAAAATACATGAAATAAACGAGGTAAAGAAAGCAACAAAAAAAAAACCGCACTCGAAGTCACCAGCTCGCCTATCATTTTCGGGGCTTATATGTAGTGCTACTGCCGCACGCCTCCTTCACCCAACGCCAAAACTCTCTTGATTGGGATTGCCAACAATATCTGCTTTACCCACAGACTCAACGAACATTTGCACGTTTTGTTCTTCTTCCCCTCTTTTTACCGTGTTTTATCCTTTTTCTTCCCTTCTTTGCCTTGTTGCATGCGGCCCGAGGTTGCACATATAACGAAAAGCAAGTCCGTCCGTTCGTCTTCTCTACCAGTATCAAACCAAGTCTCCCCCATTTCTACCCGCTCAGGCAGTATTAATATTGGCTAAATTCGCAGTCTCCCTCTACTCCAGCGCAATATTTTTGTCACTATATCCTATCGTTGTTCCTAACACCCCTTCTTTCCCTCTTCTCATTTTCCACTTTCAGCTATCAGTGCTTCTTTGCAGCTCAGCCTTTCAACCTTCTTTATCCTCTTCGCATTCTCGCCATCCGGCCAAGTCCGTTACTCTCACCTACCATCCACCCCGCCGGTCCGTGCAGCTCGGTTGTCCGAGCCCTCGTTTTCTTCTTCTTTTCTCCTCTCTTTTCTTTTCATCCACGAATTGGCCTGTTTCTGCTCTGGAATCCGCCATTTCTCATACTTTTTTTAGCACCCGTTTAGTTCTATATATTCCTACTTTGTATCTTCGTCGCACACATATTTTCACTTCTCGCCATCTTCTCCCCTTCCCCTTCCCCCTCCCATTTGATTTCTGATATCACCGTTCATAGCTTATGATCCTACTGCCTCTTTCTTAATCTCCGTGCCACACTACTCCTCTTCTTTCCCAAGTCGCGTACGTCCTGATGCGCCAAGCCTTCTCAAGATGGAGGTCACATTCATGACCATGAACGGTATGCTCTTATCCCGGTATCATCCATGCATAGCTTTCTCTCCTCTAAATATCAGCGTCATGTCTCACAAAAACGATCTCCACGTGACAGTCTGCATTGCTAATTCCATTTTTATGTAGATCTGACCGACAAGTGCAGAGTCATCTTCGCCACAGAATCCGTTTATGAAATTCTTGGTTATACCCCAGAAGAAGCCAAACATAGGTCCGCTTTTGACTTCATCCATCCCGCTGAACAAGAGGCCGCCCGGCGGATCTACAGCCGGGCTGCCCTGCTTGACAAGGCCACAGTTCTGCACAGCGTGTATCTTCTCACAAAAGGGGGAGAGTATATTAGGTGTGAATGCTCTTTTACCATCGTTCAAGATGTGTTGGTATCTCGAGTTGGCCGTTATGAACACAACGCCAGGAGTGAACGTAAGTGGGCCCCGCACAACCCCCCGGCATGACACCCGCGAAATCCCAGCTCTGCTAACCGCAGGCTAACAGGCCGCGCACAAGATGCGCCTCGTATCCGACAGCTCTTCAAGTGCTCGTCCAGAGATCCAATGTACCATATGCTTGAGCAATTATCCCCCAAGTACAAAATGCCGCCCATGGACCAGGAGCCTAGAGCTTTTCTCATTCTCAACCGATTCACCTGCACATCAGCCATTATGTTTGCTACAGATTCAGTTTTCGATATACTTGGAATTTCATCATCGGAAATCTCAGATAAAAGCTTCTACGACCTAGTTCATCATAGTTGTAGGCCCGAGTCAATTACCTGTCTTGAAAATGCCAAGGCAAATGATTCGCTTGCCTATCTCCGCTTCTGGTACCAAGACCCTCGGATAACTGACGACGAAAGTGACTACGGAGATGGCTATGGCCATTACAACAACTATGATGATAATGACTACCATGACTATGAATATGACGACTACAGATACGACGGCTATGGCCACGAAAGGCAGCCCGTTCGCCGGTCTATCGAGGACAACATGCCCTTACATAACCGTTGCGGGAGCAGCAGCAACTCAGTGCCAATTAAACATGAGTCTTCCCCTTCTCCAAAACGACGTTGTGTGCAACATAGGTCCCGACGACCAGCAACTTCTTATCCCCCACCTACCTCTATCAATCCAGCCTCCACCATTCCCCAAGTTCTAGATGCTATAGAAGCTGAGGGAGAGCCATCGTGGATGTCCCGTGCTAGCCACCATCAGCGAAGCAGCCCCCGCCAATTTCAGTCAGTGGAGATTGAAGCGGTAATTTCATGCACATCAGATGGAGTTGGCGTTGTAATCCGCCGGGCACGACCTCCAATACCGACTGCACAACCACCAAGGCCGCCATCGGATCTCAGTCATGCCCTCCCCGCAAGTCCATATAGTTCTGACCACCGCATCAGTCCGTCTTATGATTCATACGATGCCCCCGAGGAAATGTACACATTCCGCCCCCTCCAATCACAACGTATAGGGCGCGAAGGTGACGACTTTGACCCTGGAGTAGAACAGCAGCATTATGGAAGGAGAATTACTAGGTAGCTGATGGAAGGTCTTGCCATGCATGTTGTTTCTTTCTCCATTCCTTTTGCCAAACCAATACCAACAAATGCCCCTGGAGGGCGAATCACCGGAACCTACTGCCCTATCTATTGTACTCCAAGGTTAAACGGAAAGGTTGCATTTATATCAGTTTTCGCTTGGCCTTCCAGCCCGTTCGAAGAAGTCGCAACTAGTATAGCAATGTGCATTCTGAAAATGAAAATGAAAAAAAGCGCAACAAACTTGTATACGGAGTTGTGTCGCATCTTCACTACTGCATCGTTTAAGGGTTAACACAAGTACAGTGCGGAGAGTACAGAACAGACTGTGCTACACTGTATGGGTTAACGGATTATGCAGCTCCATGGATCTCCAGATTCCCTGTCTCGCTTCAACACATCTTGATTGTAGCTATTTGACATCTTGCGTCCTTCGTTCTTCCATCACAAAGCACGAGATCCAGCTGTCTGTCCTCTCCATTGGAGGTTGTCGTCTTTTTTTCCCCGCCTTCTTTTTAATCGCTTCATACACGCTAGGTCGATAGCAACTGATACTATTTTCTTATTTTCAATTGTGTATTTTTTCAAGCTCACCAACGTGTTCTTTGCTCTGGTTTTCTCAACTAGACCTTCGTTTGCTTGGGAAACACTAGTGGCCAAACTACGACCGCCGTCAAGATAAGAAACAGATACCTAATTCGACTAGCTTCCGGCCGCACCAACAAGAACACATTTTCAGACCCCAGACATCCACGATGGCCCCGCCGAATAGCAATAAGAAGCTCTATGAAGAGCCTACGATTGATGACGATGACATGATTGATCCCGATGACGGTATGGTTTGCCCGTGTAAATACGCTTCATGAAAAAAGAACACTGTTTCTAACCCACAAGCTTGTACTCTCTATAGCCGACCTCAACGACTTTGACGATCCTCTCGACACCCGTCCACTCAACGGCCCTTCCTCCTCAAGCGGCGCTGGCGCCTCGTCTTCTCGTAGTGGCACCGCACCCACGCGTGGCGGTAGTAGTGCCACGGAAAGCTATCTAACATCTCGCATTCCAGGTGAAGACCGCCATGCGGCCCAAAATACCATTGACGAGTCGGTTTGGGCGACGCTGCGCCGCGACTTGCTCGCTATCTGGAGCAAGATGCAAGAGGTTCTATGGCCACGCTACATTCTTGGCGGCTCCATGTTTGAGTCGCCAGAGGGCCTGCGTGGTGCATACGCGAACCTGCGCGAGGCAGGCATCGCAGGCGCCCGAGAGGAGTTTGCAAGCCTGGCAGGTCGAGTTATGGATACCGAAGCACTAGTGTCGACGAACCATATGACGCCTGGTCTGCGTGATTGGGATCTTTGGGGGCCATTGATATTCTGTCTGGCGCTGAGTGTTTTGCTCAGCATCCACGCTAGACCGGAACAGAGGGACGCAGTATTCAGTGGTATCTTTGCCATGGTCTGGACCGGCGAGGCTGTCGTGACACTGCAGATTCGCCTACTGGGAGGCAGCATGTAAGTGTCCCCAAAGTATATTCGGAGCTAGTGGATGGTAGGACAAGGTCAACAGCTAACACCTTTTTTTCCAACAGATCATTTGCACAAAGCGTTTGTATCATTGGATACACCCTCTTCCCGCTTGTTATTGCTGCACTGCTCTCGGCCTTCCGCCTGTACTGGGCTGCCCGCATTCCAATCTACGCAGTATTGGTTCTTTGGTCCATGGCAGCGGGCATCAGCATCCTGGCTGGATCTGGAGTTGTTAAAAACCGGGTAGCTCTGGCAGTTTACCCGCTGGTTGTGTTCTACATTGGTATTGGTTGTCTTTGCTTCATCAGCTAAGGAGATTGGGGTAGCTGACCGGGACCGAATTTGTCTGAGCTTGTCCTGTGTGCCAAATCAATCGTGTTAGGAGTTTTCTTCGCGGGTTCTTTTTCTTCGAGTGTGTGAGTAGAATGGATGGCTTGGTTTATAGTATCGATTCTTTATTACGCCCCCCCCCCCCCCTCTCTCTCTTTGCTCGTGAGATGGATATATGGATATGGAGCTAAATTGCGTGCCCATTGTTTATCTGTAGGGCTTTGTCCCTTTGTCCGGGACCTTAGGATTGGGCACATACTAGCGGCTGGCATTATAGGTCTTGTATCGCCGTTATGTATGGTAGTCCTTGTTGGCGTGTGGAGGATGTGCTTTGTTGGACATCTAGCCCCGCTCGCAAAGCCACTTGCTGTCTTACAGATCAGCATAGGACAAAGAAGCCAGACACAGTGAGAGAGAAAGCCACACTCAGAGAACGCTGCAATTTTTGGTGGACTCCGACTGAATCTCCAGCTCCAAAGTTCGAGCGAAGAACGTCCCAATGTGCGAGGTATAAGGCCTGGTTGGGACGAAACAGAGTCTGGCTTTCCAATAACCAGTATTTTTGTCGTCTGTACTATTGTGGTAGAAATAGAAGGTGCCATGGTGTGTACGCTTCAATGCAAATAACACGCGCTGCAAGGAATACATAATTCATCTATAGTATACTAAATCCCGCCTGTAGTGCCCCCATTGTAATAAGCGACTCTAGGGGGGAGGCCTGGGGTCCTAGCTAGTAGCCAAACACAGACTTGGGACTTTCTTTTTTCTCTCTCTTTTCGCTTGACGCCTCGCTCGGTTCAAAAAATGGCAATTGCTGGCTACTTGGTATCTGCTTGCAGGTGCTCTAGGGGTGCTTTCCTTCCTTTTGTCTCTTCTTTCCTTGATGTCCCTGGAGGAGAGAAAATGATCCATTAAGCCGCCTCTTAGCTGTGCTTGATGGACTTGCCAGGTTTGGTTGGGCCCAAAATATGGGCTGGATTTTTGGGCTGGATTCTGGATTTTTTCGGCTATTGCCCGTTGTTCACCTTCCGTCTCGAATTTCTCCTCACACCTGCACCTTCCTTGCCAGCTTCTTTCCTCCCACCTTCCAAACCCACCCTCCATCGTCCAAAATTTTCTTTTCTTTCTTCCTTTTCTTCTTCTTCTACATACCAATTGCTTGCCCGTATCTTCGATTCGTTTTCCTTCATTATCCATTGATTCAAATCTTATCGACTTTTAATATTCTTCTAATTCCTCTTGCCTAGTCTGCTTCTAGTCTCCCCTCTTCGACCACCCCGTTCCATCGACCTCGCTATCCTCATAATGACGACTACGAAGCCAGCTGAGAGTCCGTCTTCGAGCGATCGCGCCGGCTCCGCGCCGGTGTTTGAAGATGCCAACACCACTGCAGCTCGTAAAGAGCTAAAAAATACTTCTATTTCTGAGTCTGAAAAGGCCACTGCCTCCGACGCCACTGCTACTCCTACACCAACGACGCCCGACTTTGATGCTGCTTCTGCCTCTTCCTCTTCAGATAGCAAGGCTGACAGTAATAGCCTACGCGAAAAGATCAGCTCCCCCAAGAAGAAACGCGCACACGACCAGATTCTTGATACACCCGACAAGGCTGCTGCCCTGCTAGGAAAACCCGACACTGCAGAGCCCGAAAAGAAGCGCCCGCGAGACAATGAACAAACGGTATGATTTAACTAACCCCCATCCTTGTCCAAGAAAGCCTATTGTTTGCCAGGATATTTGCTCACCGGATTTTTCCTTTTACTAGGCCAAGAGCCAACCTCCAGAGGGCAAGGAAAAGCCTCTCCCGTCTACCTCTGCTTCTGCCTTTGCCAAGTCAGGCTTTGCCGCCCGCGCAACGTCGAACATTTCGCCTTTTGGTGCTCCCAGCTCGGGCTCTAGCATTTTTGGTAGTGGTGCCGCCTCTACTTCGTCCCCCTTTCAAAAATCAGTCTCTCCAACTGCTACTACTGCCGCGCCTAAAATGACATTCGGCTCCGCCTCTGGCACCTCTTCGCCTTTCTCTTCTTTGAATGGCGTCGCGTCCTCTGGCTCTGCTAAGCCCTTCAGCTCAAGCCTTGCAGGCGCATCTGCGTTTGGAACCGGCTCTACAGGCTTCGGCGCTGTTGGCGGCAGCAAGCTATCGTCCTTTGCTAAACCTGGCGACTCTACTTTTCCCACAAAGACAGCAAAGCCCTTTGGCGCTCCAGAAAGTGACAACGAAGAAGATTCATCTGGGGATGGTGAAGATGCCGAAGAAAATGACGACGGCGAGGAAAAAGAAAAGGAAAAGGAAGACAAGGAAAAAAAAGTCAAGCTCCAAAAAAGTAAGCCGGTCTACTTTGTTCCCGTCGGAATTGGACCCTCGCTAACGTATTCCATTACTTGTAGTTGAGGTTAACAACGGTGAATCCGGTGAAGCCACTATTCTATCAGTACGTGCTCGCCTTTATCATCTCGACTCTGACATGGGATGGAAGGAGCGCGGTGCCGGAAACGTTAAAATCAACGTGCCTAAGGATAGCGTTGATTACGATGCCACTGGCAATGTCATTCCCGGAACATTCGATGCCTCAAACCTAGAGAGCGGAGACTCTGAAAAGCCGGGCTTCAAGGGTGCTCGTGTCATTATGCGCCAAGACCAGACTGGCCGTGTAATCCTCAACACTGTTCTTGTGCCTGCGATGAAGTTCCAGCTCAAGGAGGGCCTTAAATCCACCGGCATTATGTTTACGGCGTTGGAGAATGGAAAGCCTGTTAACGTACATCTCAAGGTAAGTAAATTTTGGCGCTATGTTTTTGTTGGAGGGGAGGGGGGTAGCAAATGACTGACTTGAACGCTTTTCTTTTTTTTCCCCAGATGACTGCTATTAATGCCAAGACTTGGATGAACGAAGTGAGTGTCGTGCAGCGGGAGTTAGCTGGAAACTAAGACTTGGCTTTACATCCCGCCCCGACAGTAGCTCATATCCCTTAAACATCGTCTCTACCAACAGCCACACCCTCTTCTGACCAGCTACGCGAACACTGCCACCTGAGTCACTAACTCGATACTAGCAAATAAGACCGTGACAGAGATATAGACCTTTGGGTAAATGTTTCAGTGGATCGTCTATTTGGCTAGCCCAAATTCAAACAAGCTTGTGTTTTCCTGGAAAGTGGTTTAAAGAGGCATGCATGGTTTGTTCAGGATGGTGAGAGTGGGAGGGGCTGTGTCTGTTATCATGAGAGGAACAAACGCCTAGTGTTGAGAACAACTTGCCTGCTCTTTGCATCGTCGGCTTGCGTTTCTTTTCTCACAGACATGAATAGCGGGAAGGACAACAAATATCTATCTTTGTTAAGCTCGACAGAACAACTGCTCAGTCGCCCACAAAACCCAACAAACAACGACCATCGAAAAGGGGAAGAAGCATTTTAGCAGGATGCTTTCTACCTACCGTCATATTATCAAAGCACCGGCTAACACGCAGTTGGATCGTCTTCATTTTCTTTCGGCAATGCATTGACTGTTAACTCAGCTTTACTCGACTCGACTCGACCCAGCAATAGCCGATGGAATAGCTATCAACCCTCGAATCATATCAAAAGAGCAACAACAAGGGGTACAGGTTTGGTGTGTAAATGCGATTAATACGGTACGGTGCATTCACGCCCACTGCCCTGTGCCTACAACCATATACACATATACACATATGAACAATTGCAAGTTACAGTTACCTACTGCCTTTTTTTTTCTTTTCTTTTTTTTTTCTTTTTTTTTTTTCGTTCCCTGCGCCCATTTTACTGAGTACTTTTGCATGTGAAAGCGGCCCAAGCTTTGGATGGTACTAGACCAGTTGTTTTTCACTTGTAATTTGATGATAATGACTACATACATACACCATGATTTTGTGATGTCTGCTCAAATGCAACAAAAAAACAAAGACATTTAGATTTACAGTAGGAATAAAGCGTTTGGTTGTAAATATCTGCTACTAATTTGATTATGTGGTGATCTCCCTCCCCCTTTGTTCAGCACCCCCCACAAACTCTGTGTCTTCTTAGCCTCCTCTGTACGTGACGCTTCTCTCCATCCTTCAGCGCAATGGTCTTGGCCCGCCTACAATCTGCCGTCTTGTGGCACCGATGCCACCACGGTCCGTTCTGTTAAGGTTATCCCCACCAGTGTACCCGGAAAACTGGCTCACATCCCAACGACCACCAATACCACCGCCAATGCCTTCGACACCGTCGCTTGTGCGCTGTGCCTTTGCCGTCTCCTGTTGTTCCGACTCCCACTCGCGCTGGCGCTGGCGCTCCATTTCCATTTCACGCTCGAGCAGCGACTTGCTTGCCCAGCCGGCCGCTTTGGTCTTTTCCTGGCTCTCAATCCGACGGCGATCCTCAGCATCACGCTCGTATGTGGCGTCTAATTCACGAGAATATGTCTGGTGTGCCGGCGGGCTTGCAGGTGCCGCATGTGATGAGAGGAAGCGATCTGTGCGATTCAGGGCCGCTGGTGTTGGGCTGGTTTCTAGCGTAGGGGGCATGTTTTCAACAGCTGGTCGCGCAGGCTTGGGTGGACTGACAGGCAGAGGTCGAGGAGACTTGGAGGCAGCAGTATTCTGGTGGTAGGCTAATGGCGATGGCTTGGAGGTTGTTGGTGTTTTTGGTGTGGTCAACACCTCGCGCTGATCTCGAGACCATGAATCGTGGCGACTAGGCGGCCGCGCAGGAGCAGCGTTGCGACTTTTAGAGCGCTGCCGTGCATCATGGCTGGAGCTTTGGACTTGTAAGCGGCCCTGGCGCTCGCGTTCATACTCTTGCTCTCGCTGACGTGCCTGTTCGAGCTCTTTTTCGAGTTCACGTACACGGCTTCTGTAGTCTACTTCGTCAGTCATCGTATTCGGAATAGCGGCCACGGCAGGCTCGGATGAGTCGGAAGCATAGTGACTGAGGAAGTGGTCGGTAAGAATGGAGTTTGAGCTAGTGGGCCTGGTATTGGAGCGAACTCTGCGGCGTTCGTCGGCGATGCGCCTCTCAGCCTCAGCCTCTTCTTGCTTGCGCTTTTCCTCGGTAATTTTCCATTGGCGCTCTTCCTCCTTCCAACGCTTCTTCTCCTCCTCTTGCCTTATCCTCTCCTTGTCACGCGCACGCTGGGTTTCTTCGGCCCATTTCCGTTCCTCTTCTAGCCGCACACGCTCTTCTTCAGCGGCCCGCTCAGCTTGCCGACGCTTGGTCTCCTCCTCCATTTCGCGCTTCTGTCGCTCCTCTTCTTCGGCCTTCTTCTTTCGCTCTGACTCCTTCTGCTGCAAGCTAGGAACGCTAGGCCCAGATGCAGTGATTTGTCTTCGTCCTCCAAATGCAATGCCTAGATTTCCTTGGCTTGCACCACCAATATAGCCATACTGTGCAATGTTCCATGCAGGAGACGTGCTTCCCTCTTGATCCTTTCTAGCCCAAGTAGAAACCTTGCGAGTGGGATCTGTAGATACAGGGCTGAGGCGGTCAGAGCCCGCATGGATGTTGCCAGTGCGCAGGGTACTGGAAGATTGTTTAGACGTGTTGGAGGCGTTGCTAGCATTCGAAAAGGCGCGCCCACGTATCGGCGGGTTTCCCGTTAGCTGCGGGCTTAATGCGCCACCCGGGCGAGATTTGACTGGCGGGCCGATTGCATTGGGAAACTTGGTGGGATTGATCATATGGGCAGCGCGACTAAAGGACCCGATACACTGCAAAACTTGAGCCGGGTCCTTTTGCTCATATAGGTCGACAGTGAGGAACATGTCGTGCTGGAGGAGGTTGATAGGAGGTGATTGGCAGGCCTTGAGGAAAAGGGAGATGTTCTCCATCTGCACAAAAGGCATAGCAGATTTCTTGAAGCGGAGGCCGGGCGGTGGAATTACAAGATTGACGAGTCTAAGTAGGGAGAATCAAGCCGAGTTAGCAGCCTATTGATATCAACACGGCCAGGGCCATCGCCGCTACCAGTAGTATGAAAAGAAAACACAAGAAATAAAGGTACATACTTGCAGAGGGCAACACCATCCCTAAGGCTTTCAAGCAAGTCATCAGACAGGAGCTTCTCTCCCAGAGAAGACTCGATCCAGTCACGCACCTCGTTAGCACTAGACACCGTGTATTTTTCAAGGCGAAGACGGCGCAAGTCTTTATCCAAAGACGAAACTGAGGCCATATTGTGTGCTCTAGGGAAAATCCGCTACCGAGATCGCAGACTGTTTTAGGCGACGATGTGGGCAATGATGGTGTTAAGTTGGCCCTAAATAAAGCGCAGCCTTAGGCAATAAAGAATAAAAAGGAATTCACGGCAACAGCCAAAGCCCGGCAATTGCTATGTCTAATGCAATAGAAATAAAATAAAAAGGAAGGTAGCTAGCTGGCTTTTGTTGCTGTGTTACTGGCGAACGTATCAAAGCGGGGCAAAAGAAGAAGAAGAAGCAACAGCTTTGATTGAGGATGAAGTGAGGCCCTTATTAGGCTTCGGAAAGCTAGAAATAGCAGGAGCTAAAATCTATGTTTTGCACCTTCCCTATGTGGACAAACAGGCTATTAGCTGCTTGCACGTGATTAGACACGTGAGGCCTTCTTACACTTCGTCGCCCAGTAGCGCATCTCTCACTTCAGACATGTCATTCCATAGAAACCACCAACCGGTGTATCTTCCACCACTTCCAGCCATGCTATGTCGCGCTATATAGCACAATCACAGCTCCCTCTGCATTACCGCTGCAAATAGTGTGCTGTGCAGAATGCACTTCAATTCGCAACAGAATGCTTCAAGAGACAACTGGAGGAGAGCAGGCGTGAGCACATGACAAAATGCTGATTTGAGGCAACTACACAGCCAACAGGGTCAAGCGAGACGAAGCTAAATGAAAGCTTACAAGAACCGAGAACCGAACAAGGCGGAATAGGGGAGGGGGCTCAATCTCCTTGGTGACGCCTGGACGTCATCTACAATAAAATAATATTGATGAAACGTGAGGCCTTACTTCCAATTCATGCTCAGCCGAGCTAGCCACAGACACACGCAAATCACAGGCTAATCTTCGCAAAACACACATGGTAGGAACTTGGTGTGCAATGAGATTATGACGTTTGCTATAAAGCGCCACCTTCGTAACTGCAAAGTGTGGCGCTGGTGCTCTGTCTCTGTGGCGCCCAATCAAATGTCCGCAGATTAGTAGGTCATCCAAGCCCACCATTTCTCAAGCTTCTAGAGCTCCGTTGATGGGCGCTCCTCTTAGACAGGTAACCAACCCCCTTCTGCCTCCCTCCCGATTTCATTGCCAATTTCCCCTCGCAATGCAAATTAAGCACCCGTCGCCCCTGCGCTTGGCTTGGTATCGCTGGAAGGCTATGTCCTTGCCTTGGCGCAAGCGCCGTTTTGTTGGTAAGCAGACTCAACCTTTCTTGAGAGGAAGAGCCTCCCGATTTTCGCTCCCACCCTTCTAACGACCTACCCTCATTTCAATATAGGCTACGACTTTAATGGCAATACTTTCTGGATCTTCCGCGATCCTGGAGGCTATGTCCCCGTTGACACCTGGCGTCGCATTGTCCAAGCTCCGAACGGGGCCCACCTCTCCGAGCTCAAAGTGCCACCCGTATGGCACCAATGGCTGCGCCATGTGCGGTCCGATCCACCGACTATCGATGAGCAAATTGCGGATATTTCACGGCAAGAGAACATGGCTCAGTTGTCGCAGCTGGCTAATTCGCGGTGGGCTGCGAAGCCGCGGGTGGCAGACATGACAGAGTCGGAACGTAGATTGCTTGAAGAGGCCCGTAAAGTGCTTGGCTCTTCACAGCCCATCCATGCGCACTCTGAGGCCCAAGTAACGGCTAATTCAATGGCCCACCCTCGTGAATCAAAAAAACAGACTGCAACTCCGCCCCGTCCGACTATTTCCACATCTCACACCCCTCCGGCTGACCCTACCACGACAGCCACCCCAATGCCGGTGCCTCCGAGTGAGCTAAAGAGAGTCAAAGGAACTCTGCCCGCTGGAATGGCAGACCCTTGGGCAAATGCCAAGAACCCTGGCGACAACTGGCAACCCGAATCATGGGTCCCGCCTACCGTCACGAGAAGGTGAACCAGCTGAACCGAGAGGCTGATGCTCTTTCCCAGTCACAACAGACATGTAAAATTACAGTAACACGGCACACACACATGTACAATATAACGAGGCGTACCAGCGAAATCACGACCATGCACCTTCTTTAATCTGAAAATAAATACACCTGCGATTCTTTCTTCTAATGTCTCGCTTCACTAATGTTTGTCAAGATAAGTTTCATACGATCTGGTGCTTGATCAAGAAAATCCTTTGCGGCCCTATCCGACATGCCCAGTCCCTTTCTGCCTGTGCGGGGGTGCCTAATCTTCTTCATCCGTGCCTGCAGGCCCTTCTCAGCAATCTGCACAAATGACTCTGTGCGGAATATGAGCCTTTCGGAATTGAGAGCGATGATAGCCTGCTCGCAGATGAACTGGAGTTGTGCGTTGTCCTGGTACGTGACAGTCGCAGCTGAATACTGTAAAAAACATTGCTCCAGGATTTTCTGTGTGATTTCGCCAGCTTCGTCTGCCCGGCTATCAATCTTGAATGGCCTAGTGTGGCTAGGAGGCAAGAGCTGGCTAAAGAGTTCCCGCGTCATGTAGACATACTGCGGAAACAGTAGAGATGTAGCTGCGAAGTTGACAAATGCCTGGAATATTGGGAAAGGCTGTTGGCGTATGTCTCGGACAACATCTTCATAAAAGTCTTGAGGCGATATGAGCTCGGCCTTTAATACAAAGGCTGCGTCTGAAATCAGGGAAATCAGCCTCAACCGTGTCGGGACCGACTCAATGTAAAGCTCAATCTCATCTTCATCCAAGTCGGGGTCCTGAAGAGAGGATAGATCTTCTATGAACGTATCGAAAGAGCTGGCAGCACCGTTCTTTGTGGATGCATCGCAACTATCATCGCTCTCGTAGTCTCCAAATTGGGGTTTCTCAACATCTATTGTTTGGCTATGCTTCCGTTTGGCTCGTTGACTTGAGACTTTCTTTGTCTCATTGGGGAAGACTTCTTGGAATATCGAGCTTGACCCTCTCATGCCATCAGCAAAGAGTGCCTTCTTCACCCACTTGAATCTATTGTTGTTGCGCCCCCCATTATCCGAAAGATACGTCAATAAGATTGACTTGCGCAATATTTCTTTCTGTGGTTCGCCCTCAAGGTCTCGGGAGAGTTCGCAGTAATACTCCCAGTCCCTTCTCAATATATCGATCATGAGATGAAGCCACGGCTGCCAACACTCCCAACGCACAGGGTGTCTTACGCTGCAATTGAAGGCCCACCCGACTACTGACCAAAAGTCCGGGCTGATGTTCCAGAGATTCGCCATGTTGCCGCCGATGGAATCTTCTTCCTCAGGGTCACTTCCATGCGACGCATTCTCGTGTGCTATATTTGCACGTCGTCGCCGACTATTCTGACTCCTGAACTGGAATGCCTCGTTAAAGCGGCCACCTACGGGACCTACCATGTGGAGCACATTTTCAAGGTAGGTTTGGGCCATGGTTGCTGCATGGCGGGCTTCTAGTGTCCCGGCACGTGATGTTGTGCGCGGATGGACAATGAGATTGCAAATCAGGCCCAAATACTGCGGTGGAGGTATGAAGCGCGGCACAAGCTGGCACTGCTCGGAGGAGGCTCCGCTGCCAAGAACGTTGGTCAAGAGAGACAGTGCAAGTGTGTCTAGAGATATGATGTTAGCAAATGCCACACCACTCACCATCATCAGGTTGGTGGTTCCGATGCTTACAAAGTTGCTCCTCGAAGTATATCTGCACCTGATCTTTCAGCTGCCGCGGAATGGGTTTCACATCAAAAAATTCGGGGGCCATCTTTGGAAAATTCTACGACTGAAATGGAGGGTGCAAGAGTATGCGAACATCTTGGTATAAAGCCTAACCAAGATGAACAAAGCTGGGTTTGACCAGAATCACTGTTCAGTATTAATTAGGGTTACCATACGGTAGGTTAGGTACTGTCACGACAACATTGCGTTTAAGTCAGGCAGCCTGGTGTGCAGATTGACAGTCTGTCGCTTAGCTTGAAGCATGCGTGAAAGAAAGTTTTAGTTAGAGCCTTGATTATAGTATTACCATAGCACAGTAGAGAATATGAGAGTCTGGGAGATCGCCGTCATTGACCGGAGCATGACGGCGTGGAGAAGCCTTGAGCATCACGCCGCCCGTTTTTGATTGCGATAGTGACGAAGCTTCCGATTTTCGACATTTGTTCCAGCATGGAAGTATGCCCGACTGGAGTTTGATCGAAATCACACTCAGTTGATTTTTAGCCATGCATAATTAAGTGCAAAGAAGAAAGAGAGGGACCAAGGGTGAAGCCAAGATTTCGTGCCAGTGCCGTGTCCGTGAGGCTGGGGGTTGCGGGTCGTCACGTGCTGATAAACCGATAAAGAATAGTGGATCACCAAGAAACATCAAAAAGGCCGCCGAAAATTTTCATGCTCTGTTTCCATTCTTCTTCTTCCAACATAGCAACACTGCAACGATCCGCCCTCTGTCATTCTTCATGCTTCTCTTGTTCTTGATCTGAACATCCCATCATGGGATGGGGCGGATGAATGTACCAACCAGGTCTTTTCCCCATCATCTTGTTTCCCACTGCCTCTTATCTCAGCGTACATCAACTCGTGTGTCGAATCTGACAGCGAGAACATGGGATAGCTATGAGGAGGACTGGAACTTTGAGATTGGGAGCTTCAAGCGAAGCTTCTTCAGTGGCAATGCTTCCAAAACAAAACAACACTGATCATGTCGTCTGGCTTCCTTCCCCGGGAGAGCCAAATCCCCACGAAATGCCTACACCTCGCGGTTTCCCTGTCCGCATGAGTGTTACTTATTCTTTTTCGTTCGTATGTGGGAGAGTAAAAAAAGGGTCTAGACAACCCGTTCGTTCCACCCTGATAGCGTTGGATGCTTTTCCTTAATGCGCCAATCGGGACTAAAACCGAACAAACACTTTAAACCTAGATGTGCATTTATTACCTGGAAACTGGCTGATTTGCTTCAACTCTCATCGCTATGTGCAATCAGGCAAATGTTGTCTGAGAGCCATGGGCCACTAATCCTAAGTCCCCTAGAACAATCGGAGGGAGGGCTCTTCAGACTAGTTTTTCTGTACCCCCTGGTGCCTAGCGTCGGCATGGTTGGTGGATGGCTAAGAAAAAGTCGCTATCTCTATCTAATGCTGCAAATTTCCACACTTGATGAGTTCAGCGCAAAGTATCTTGGGACTTACTTGCCGACTCGAGCGACTTTGAGATCCTAGTCGTGGCTAATCTTCTCGCATATTGGCCCGACCTTTGTGTATATGTCGGTGTGTATGACGAAGCTGCTGCATGATACATGGTGGGAATAGCGTGGCATGGCTATGGCTCTGACCTAGCGGCTTGCCCCATCCCATAAGGCAGCCCACAAGAAAATCCTGAAGATCTCGAGAACTTTTCATGTGTCACCAGTCGCCTGCTACTGGCCAACAAGCAAGCCCCTTTGATAACAGAAGCAGCAGCTATCGCAGTATGGTGACTAAAAGGCCATCGTATCAAGAAGAGGAGGCCTTTTGTTTCTGCACCCTTTGTATTCTTTTAGCATCCACGCCGTCGCCTATGCTGTACCTCTCCGTCCACGTATCACGAAACAAGGCTTCTGCTTAGCTTGTTGAAATTTTTGGTTCGCTTATATTTGCCCTTCAAAAACCAATAAAAGTGAATCTGATAAAAGTCCGGCCTTAGAAGAGGTCAGAGATTTTTTTATATTGGATCAAAGGCCTAATTAGGAAAAGACGGAAGAGAAAAGTGGGACGTCCCAATCGGAGGCTCTGCGAATCCCTCCGTCCTGCTCGTCCTCGAGGATCGTAAACGCGTAGTCATGGCTGTTGTTTTCCCTTCTCTAGTTTTTCTGCTTCCAACATAAATTTGACGGATCGTCAGCTAAGGCAACGGAGTGGAACTTGCTGATGAAAACAAGTGGGAACGTCAGGGCTTAGTGTAAGATAGTTGGGGCTCTGTTACAGACCGCCTGCCTGCTTACACATCTTACATGCTTCCTTTTTTTCACGATAATGGCGAAAAAAAGAAACTTCTTAGGCTGCGGTCTAGGCTTTTTTTTTTTTTTTCTCCTTGTGGATTCCTTCTTCCTTCTTAGTCTCTCGTTTGTCTCATCTGCCGGTCTCAGAGCTCTGGCTCGCCTTTTTGTCTTTCCCTGTGCCGTCTCTCCTTTCTGCCGCCCCCC
>NETT01000468.1:0-19022 GCA_003449175.1 Ceratocystis smalleyi
GGCGTACTACATCGGAGCCTGAAGCACCTACAGCAAAGGGGATAAGTATAGCCCCCTCACACACAGGACACGACTACATGTGGGAAAAATAAAGATGAAAATGAATAAAAAAAAGGAGAAGGAAAGGGGAGGGGGTGAGAAGAAGCGGAGATCGGGAGGAGCAGCCAGAGGAGACGAAGAGCAAGAGAAGGGAAGGGGAGTGCGGAGGCACTAGGGGGGCACAGACAAAAAGGACAAGGGCAGGAGGAGATGTCGAAGAGGCCCGGAGGTGGGAGTGGANGATAAGATACTGACAAAGACAAAGGCAACAAAATACGTTGCTGGCGTACTACATCGGAACCTGAGAAGGGGGGGGAGTGCGGAGGCACTAGGGGAGCACGGATAAAAAGGACAAGGGCAGGAGGAGATGTCGAAGAGGCCCGGAGGTGGGAGTGGAGGGCCTCTTCTCCTAACGCTCAAGGCCAATCAAAAAATGCGGCAACCGCTTCGCCGAGCAGAGGACAAAACCGACGTACTCCGCCAGGGCGCACATCACCACAGGAGAGGCCTGCTGCGAGGACGCAGTAAAATTGGAAGAGTCCCATGGCATCTAGCATCTACAAGTTCCATGATGAAGGCGATGACCCAATCTAGATGAGGTAATACACTTCGTCTCCTCAGCTCATGTTCAGACACCAGACGCTGCCCAGTGAGATGGAGAGCAACTACAGTCAAGTTGCGTGTGCACAAAGGCCTTGACCTGTGGATCAATATTCCGCTGTTGTCGTTTTCCAAGTATGCCAGTGTTAGGTTGCTAGACGAATCCTCTTTATAGGCCTGCCACCGCCCCAAGAATCAAGCCTTTCGTCATTTTGTACAGTTGATCTCTGACCAGAGATATTGGATGTAGTCTTTGGAGGGTCAAGGATCCGAGCGCGATGAAAATCAATCATCATAGTCCGCCCTGACTGTGCATCATATGTCACATTCCCCTCGCGGATATCGCCATGCACAACCCCTAGCGCCAAGAGCTGCCCTTCGATATAGTCAACAACATCACCCATTTCACGCACCGATTCGCCCGCATACGACATGAGGAGCATTTGGCGTATGGCGAGGAACTCGACATTCAATGTCTGATGCATTGAGACATGGCCAAGGCATACCGGGACCATGACGCCCTGGATGGGTCTCAGCCGGCTGTACACCTGCAGCTCATGGCGAACGAAGGGCAACGCAAGGTCCATCATGCCCTTGCCAACAAATGTATAGCCATATGGATGCGCAGTAAGCTTGACAAGTGTTCCAAGCAAGCCAGACTTGTAGCGTTGGACTTCACAATCAGAGTCGAGGTTGGTATCCAGCTGCGTCTGAATAGTCTCCACGAGCTGGGAAAGCGTAAGTGGGTGTTTGCCGTCCAGAGAAGTTGAATCTCGGCAGTGAAGGAGCACATTGGGACATGACTTGTCGAGATCACCTCCATTGACAACACCCAATAAACAACGTTGGGAGCAATACTCGGGTTGAGGAGGACGGTGCGGCCCGGGATTCATGTAGGCTTTTTTGAGTGCCATACGCTGTTTGGAAGGATCTTGGTGAGTTTGGCTTGACGACCGTCCATCGGGCGGGGGTAATATGGGATATTCGTTCCTCAACGACGAATTCCCACCTCCTTTGCCGGGATCAGGACCCGGGTCCGATGGTGGCTTTTGGGCGTCAAAGTACCTGGGGAGTATTTTTTGAAGCGTCGCAATTTCCTGTGGCGAACGGCTTGGCTGATTGAGGGCCAGTTGAATCATGGTCATGACGATCGCGCAAGGTGTGTTTCTAATGCCCGTATCAAGTACAGCAGCAATTCCGTCATCTTGGACTAGTGGATCCGCCACAGAGCGAGGTGGTATGCCCTGGACGTCTTCCCGGTGGACACAAAGATGAAAATATAGCTCCGATGGCTCTTCATAATCAATGTGAAGCAAGACAGTGCATTCTCCAGTAGCAATATATCCATAGGAAAGGCCTAGAGTAACCATGTATTGGTATGTTTGTACTAGGGCCTTTGTAACGATCGAAAAGCCAGCTTGGGGCTTTTGCTTCTTCTTTATCTCACCATGGCCGTCAGGATCCACAGGCTCTCGAAACATGGCACCATCAGACTTCGAAATCTCCTCAAGGGCATTCCGAAGCAAACTTGGCGTGTGTACATGAGCAGGCTTATGCTCAATAACTAGGATATTTTTGTCCTTTAAAGGCTTTTGCAGAATGCCGACGCACGTACCATCCGGTTTTATCTTGCGATTCGGTGATTGTGCTTTGCTCGAGCGTGGTCCATTTTCATGAGGGGGTGATGTCGCAGGCCGCTTAAGATTGACTCTTGGCGCAATGTCAGCCTCTGAAAAACGGCGACCACGGGGAGCAGGCACAGATATTATAGTCACGGTTTCTGGAATAGCGTCCATATCGCTTGAATCAGAGGGGACATTATCTCTTGCGCTCTCAGCAAGAGCCTCTTGACGCTGACACTCTTCGATCTGGTCAATGAGACCCTTGATATAATGTGTATTGGTGCGGAACTGGATTTCCTCCATTCCCTTTGGCTCAATTTCAAGCCAACGCTGGGCAATCTTGGTGCTAGGATGCTCAATGACTGTCGAGCAGAAGTACGAAGAATCGCTTTCGCTGCCATGCGTCCACTTTGCCATTGTTGCTTGGTCTTCGTATATTGCTGTTATGCATGGAAGGACGGCGTGGTTTCCGAAGACATTGGAAAGATGGTGGAATTTCTGCTCGTGAAGCTGAGGAAAATCACGCCAGTGCAACAACCTTCTGGGGCAGTTTCGACCAGCGACAGACGTTGAGCTACGGGGCGTAGCACGTTCGTCATTGGGCTTGAGGACATTGATGGTTTGGAAGCAGTGTGCATAGAGGTTGTATAGATATTCATGCAAGGGGGATTTGGCAACAAGAGCGTTAACCTCGTCTACGCGAGCATCTGCCCTTTTAACGCGATCCCTTTCGACAGCAATTTGCTTGTCTTTTTCCGCGGCGCGAGCTTTTTCTCTTTCAGCGCGAGCGCTTTCGGCTTCGGCGCGCGCTCTTTCGACAGCAATTTGCTTGTCTTTTTCCGCGGCGCGAGCTTTTTCTCTTTCAGCGCGGGCGCTTTCGGCTTCGGCACGCGCTCTTTCGGCTTCGGCACGCGCTCTTTCGGCTTCGGCGCGCGCTCTTTCTACAGCGATTTCCTCGTTCTTCTCTCTATTCATGAGCGGAGGGTCATGTTAGATTGGTTCTTGTTTGTTTACACAATGCCACACATTACTCACTTTTGAATGGCTGCAAACCTAGCCTTTACCGCCTCTATATCCGAGAAATCGAGGTCATCCATGTTGCCGAGTAGGAGTAGGTAGCTGGGACATAGACTAAAGGTAGAGTCAGAGTCGGCATCTTGACAGACGCAAAGCAACAAGTAGTGGGTTGGTCAGGATGGGGGGAGTACGGGTGGCGCACTGACATGTACTACATGCATGCGGCCAGCTACGTCTCCACTCTTTCTTTGCCTTAGGGTAAACAATAGCATTGTGGAGAATCCGGGCCCCGAACGGATAAGTATCGGCTGAACTGATAAGGTCATGGCTTATCGGCAAGCAAGGATCAGACGAAGCTGTAGGAAACAAGGGGCTGTGAGAATGCGTATAACAACACATACCAGCACGAGTGCAGGTCTATCTTCAACAGCATCCGCTCGTTCCAAGAGACTGAACGTAGACTTGAATCTACTTAACGCTACGAAGAGATTGAGCCTGCCTTACCTTGAATAATCGAAGACACATACTCACATCCCACCTCCTAGCACACTGCTGCACAAGCCCTTGCGCTTACGCTTACTAAGCAAGCCTCCACTCGGCGCCAGCTATGGCTCACAACAGTAGGAGATGGTCTGGGCGAGAGCACACGATGCTGGAATAAATATTATCTTCCCTCTATATACTGCACTACGGTACAAACAAAAACACTTCCCACTCTTCGAACCCATCCAAAACTAGGTCTATCCAAGATACTTCCGTATGTGGCATCCCCAGGCCATGGCTAGGTCGTCTGAATCATGCCGGTCGATCTCGGCGCAGTTGGACCACCTCTTCTGCGTCGATAGAAGTCGGTTATCTGAGTCGGGGCTACCGTAATGATGACCCCAACCATATGCGGTCAACCGCTTTTCAAATGCCTCTAGCTAGTTCTAGGTACATGGGTGAGCAGTATTTCAATCGGTCAGGATCCCCACCTTAATCAATAATTGGACAACACAGAACAACCAAGCAAGCAATCGCTGAACCCCCTTCTTGTCCTTGTTCGACGTCATTCGGTACGTCCGCACAAGATGCTGCTATGGATAGGCTCAAGAGGAGCGCGCTTATAAGCTGGGATCGGCTACGGAAGTGATTACGCAGGCGAAAAGGGCTCATGCCGGAACCACTCAGAGTGCCTGTGCGAGGATGGGCGACACAAAGGTTCTGTAGGCAATTTTGTCTGCCATGCCGTGTTGCCTATTCGTGGCCAAGACGGCATAAAGCTGTTTGAGACATTAGATGTTCTTGTCGAGCTAGTTGATTCTCTGTGCCGAGATTCTTCACGACTTATGCCAGTTTGACATCTTGTCGTATTTACAGCCATTCTGGACGTTGAATTCAAGGCAGCATAAGCAAGATACCCAAGCCCCTTCTTCCGATGAGCATCCTCTAGGCTCTCCTTCGTTTCCGTGTGTGTGAACTGGGCACTTCATGGCCATTTCCCCCGTAAGAACCGGGCGCAGTTTCGGCCCATCCTATATTTTGATCGTCCAACTACGGCTTAGCCGGAGTTCTACCGTCTGAGCATCGCAAAAGCAGCGCATACTCAGGGTTGATGAAGACATCAACAACCCTAACTGTCTGTCAAAGAGGGGAACCCAAGACCTAACCCGAAACAAGCACGGGGCAGCACTTCCCCTGACGTCCTCCTAGCCTTGTCATTACGTACTTGGTTTTGAAAGAACGGGCAGTGGGATGGTGACCAGCTTGAACAGTAACGGCGCTCTAGAACAGTGACTGCTTCAGCTTTATTTCTGTTTCCTTTTTTCTTCTTTTCTTCTCAACTCGCTACCTTGTCTCTTTTTCACTCAGCCTATACTTATACATTACGTAACGCGCCTAGTCCGCCGTCCTCGACAGCCCCCGCAACATACTCTCCGCTCCGTAGTCTCGACCGTCTCCAACAATGAGCGATCCCCATGCGCTTCTAAAGAAGGTGAGAAGCTGGCTCTTCCTCTGCTCTCCTCTTCGGCTCGACTCTGGCTCCATATCCACCCCTATCCCCAGCTCCTGACGCCCTTCGCTTGTCTCATGCACCCATCGGCTCAAGCTAACCCATGTGGCGTCACGTCTAGGCAAAGAGCGCCCGGGATAGCGCTGAAAAAAGCTTTAATTTCTTTGGCAGGCGCAGTGAACTGTACTCCAATGCCGCCGACCTTTTCACGCAGGCTGGTAATGCTTTTCGCCTGCAGAAGCTGAGTATGTCCATGTAGAACAATAGTAGTAGACCAGCCCATCCTTTCCCTTCCCGCTTCTTTCCCTAAGCCCCGCCAATCGCGAGCTGGACTGACGTGTTATTTTTGTTCTCCCCCTGCTGCAGATGTTGATGCCGGCAAGGCACTAGAGGAGGCCGCCAAAATACAAGAGCAACATCTGCAGGACCCCGACGATGCCGCCAACACCCGCCTCGATGCTTTTAAGGCCTACCGTAAGGATGACCCGGCTGCTGCCGCCCGCTGTGCAGAACTAGCAATCAAACAATACTGCTCTCGGGGCAACTTCCGCCGTGCCGCTGGCCATCAGGAGGCTTTGGCAGAGATATACGACACAGAGCTGGGCAACACCAAGGCAGCCCTAGAAGCCTACGAACAAGCAGCCGGCTGGTATGAGGGCGACAATGCACCTGCGTAAGTAGCCATGGTTCTTTCCCGCAATACTGGCTGTGAAGAAACGCGACTAACAATGCTATCTACCCTTGCTTGCCGTAGCATGGCCAACAAGATCTGGCTCAAGGTTGCCGAAATGGCTGCCCTGGCCGAAGACTACTACAAAGCCGTGGATATCTTTGAGCGCGTAGCAAGAGGCGCTGTCGACAACAACCTCATGCGATACTCGGTCAAAGACTATTTGTTCAAGGCTGGAATTTGCCATCTAGCTTCGGGAGATAATGTGGCTACGCAACGCGCCCTAGAGAAGTATGTTGAGATTGACCCCACGTTTGCAGGGCAGCGCGAGTACCGCATCCTAGTAGACCTCTCTGAATCCGTCCAGGCGTCAAACGTACAGCAATTCACCGACCGGCTGTTTATGTTTGACCAGGTCAGCAAGCTGGACAAGTGGAAGACAACTATCTTGGTGCGTGTCAAGAACCAGATTGTGGAAGCACCGGTGGATGCAGAGGAGGACGAGTTTGCTTAGATATGGAGGAGGCATGGCTGGGGCGACTCGGTATGTGCATATAAATAAATACATGTGCGTGGGCTTGCCCAGTGTCCCAGGGTCTACCTCAATGCCGCCGGGAGTGTAGAAATGGCTGTTAGTGCGAGTGCATGTAGCACGTGTGTTGGTATGTGTACTATTTACGCATTGTATGCTGACTGTTAGGCAACTTACTACTTCTGTAAGTTCGGCTGTGCTATAAGGCGAGGGACTTGTGAATTGACGCAAGAGGACCGTCTCAGTACAGGTGCTGTGGTTGGTGTGGCATGAGGATCATGTCGAGATCAGCATGCGAAGGATAATTTGCGAAGGCAAGTACTCACATCACGGAGTAGCAATAGCCGGTTGGGCGGCCCGGGTGCGAGAATGGGTCTTGGATACTCGATTGGCTATTGTATAGATAGACATGTATATGGTTATGATGGCGTAGCACGGGCGAGCATGGCCAGAGCCAGCGCTTCTATGCAACGTCTTGGTTGCCGAAGAAATAGGGGCTTTGATGATCAAGACACGCTGACTCTCCAAACACAGCATGAACGCCATGTCAACATGTAGGGCTGTTGCATCGTCGCATCGACAGTCCACCGCTTCTACGCGTCTGGCCTGATATCTCGTGCGCATGCACTGCTGACGGGTATGCTATGTCCTCCCCATCTTCCGGGCTGCTGGAGGACGACGCCTGTGATACCGACATGCGTTTTTCATTCCTTGCTTCTTGTTCGACTCCGCCATGGGAAGGTGAACCTCATCGTCGACTCGCCCCCTTTTTCACGACACTTTTCGCAATCGGCAACACCTCATGGCCGCATCACCAGTCCAAGTCAAGGAGTTCACCTTCACACTCAGCACTAAACTTTGAGAGTTCACACAGGACAAACCAGTGGGTTTTTTTGTTTTTTGTTTTTGTTTTTTTGTTTTTTTGTCTTTTTGTCTTTTTGTATGTTTCCCCNCCCCCCCCCCCCGTACTTCAACGACGATGTGGCGGAGCGGAGCAACAAGGAGGACAACCTGGGCGCAGCTGCGCTTCGTCAAAACTCCAAGTGAGCCTTGCAGAGGGCTAATTCTATCCCGTGGCCAATCCGGCGTGGTTTAATCTTTGTAATTCCCGTGGACGTTAAATCAATAACTCCAAACTTGAAAATCAAAATTGCGCTGTCTCGTTGCGCTCCCACTGATTGGTTGCGGGCCAGGTGTGAGCTTAATCAGCCTTGATCCAGGTGCAGATGGGTAACCATGGTGAATAGGCAGGTACGGTACTTCTGCCGTGTTGCTGCCTGGCTTCTGCAAAAAGGCGGTGGAGACTGTCAGCCAGGATAGGGCCCACGTCGTTGATATTAGTGCGCGACCGCTCTTCCTTTCTCCCACCCCCTTCGTACTTCCATGACCCATTCCTTGTGGCAAACCATCATATCCGCGTCGTTTGATCCTAGTGATTCCAGTAGACGATAAATATATTCAAATCAAATCGACCCATTCCTTGTTACTCCGTGCACACCAGACTCTTATTCTACATCCACGCTGTGTCCCTATCACCTTCTGTACACCATGGATCATCTTGACATCTCGAATACAACCGCGGCCATCAACGCAAAGCAAGCGCACATTGCCAAAGAAGATGAGGCCCTTGCTGCTTTAGAGGCTAGGGAAGCCAAGATGCTTGCTCTTGTTTCCCCTAGCTCCTTTCATGCATACTTGTACAATCTCTATGCACACTGCTTCCAAACCATCAATCTCTACTCTCCCAGTGGCACATACTATGCCATTTCTAGCTCACCATCTGTCGCCGGCCGGAACTGCCCCAGAAAGCTGTTGCGCTGGCGTGACTTTTCGCGCCTCCACGAGCACAAGTTTGCCCATATTTCCAACACCTTTGGAAACACTGCTAGCCTCCCACGCTTGATGTCAGTCCATATGCTACAAGAAAGAATAGCTACGACTGCAAAATACCATGACATCAAATCTGATGAGTTCTGTTACGCAGCTATTGAAGGTCCTGTCGTCAGAATAACCGACAGTTGGCTTGAAGTCGAGCCAAGGGGAATTGAAACAATCAAACTGAACCACAATAGGGGTTATGTCAAGCGTCTCATCAATCGGATCGAAGCGTGCCGGCACTATGACGATGTTCCTGAGACCTCAACCGATGCTGCCACTTCTACTTGGAGTGATGTGGTGGATATTCCAGAGCCCGTGACAGTAGTGACTGCAATTGCTCGGTATCATCGCACTTCCCCGAACGCTGAAACTAGGCCAAGTCTCAACCCACAGCAGCCTGCTACATCGCCTGCTAAAGCTAGCAACCCAAGTCTCAGCGAAGTGAAATCACTAAATCCCGAGGTGCAACCGAACCGCACGTGTACCGAAAATGGCGAGAAGCGTGTTAAGAATAAGAATCTGCTCGTTGTTGAGCATCAGCCTGCCCGTTTATACACGCCAACTTTGCTTGAGGATGCTCTTGATGCGATTTCCAAGTCTGACGGCACTGTATTCCTTCAGCCTTTTGATTCGGAGAGCAATGGCAACGCAAGTACGCATCGAAAGTCGCAAGGCGACTCGAAAATGGTTGCAAAGGCTCTGATGCAGGCATACCACCATATGGTCAGCCTAGGTCTTTCCTATGGCTATATTTCTACTGGAGAGTGCACCATCTTGCTCCATATTGATTTTGAAGAGCCATCGGAACTTTACTTCCACCTTTGTGCCCACCAAAAAGACGTCCAAGGCATACCACCTCGCTCTGAGATAGACCCATTAGTCCGAGACGAGGAAATTGCTGATGCACTTGAGACTGGCATTAAAAACACCCCTTATGCGATCATCATGACCATGATTCAACTCGCCTTCGATCACCAGAACCTTTCCCGGCAAGAGGTTGCAAGCGTGCAATCAAGCCTCCCCAGATGCCTGCGGCCCAACCAGTCACCGTCGGACCAGGCGTCTAATCCTGGCAACGCCGGTAGTAATTCGTCCTCAAGGGATGAAAATTCTCTATTACCCCCGACTGATGGACAGTCAAGCCAATCTGACCAAGACGCTTCCCAAAGGCGTACCGCACTCAAACACAGCTACAGGAATCCCGGCCCGCATCGCCCTCCTCAGCCCGAGTATTGCTCCCATCGCTGTTTACTGGGTGTTGTCAATGGAGGCGATCTTGACAAATCGTGCCCTAATGTCCACCTTCACCGCCGGGACTCAAATTCCGTGGATGGCAAACACCCCATTACACTTTCCCAGCTGGCCGAGACTATTAAGACGCAGCTGGATACCAACCTTGATTCCGACTGTGAAGTGCTACGCTACACAGATGGCTATTTTGAAACCCTTGTCAAGCTCACCGCGCATCCCTATGGCTATACATTTATTGGTAAGGGGACGGCAGACTTCGCACTACCCATGGTTCACCATGAACTGCAGGTGTACAACCGGCTGAAACCGATCCAGGGCGATATGGTTCCGGTGTGTCTTGGTTATGTCTCAATGCGTCAGGCACTGAACATCGAGTTCCTCGCCGTCCGGCACATGCTCCTAACGTCGTATCCAGGCGAAGCGGACTTGGAATCACGCGATATTGACGATATCGAAGACCGGTTTCGGGAGCTAGGGATTCAGAATCCCGATATCGACTACTATAATGTGGCTTATGACGCCAAATCTGAGCGTGTTATGGTCCTTGATTTCGAATACACCAGGATAGGTGATCCGCCCAAGGCTAGACATGCGGGCCCGTGCTCTACCGAGGTATCAACTGCACCAAACGACGAACCGGATGATGCTCAGGATGATGGCAGATCTTCAAAGAGGATCCGCTTGGACACCTAAGACTGGTATGCTATGAAGTGGGATATTTCGAGAAATCTTTATTTATTTACGCGAGCGAGGGAAGGGGTCTTGTGGCTATGGAACCAAGTTGTGGACGCACAGGCGTAGTCCGTCATGCTGTGTTTAGCATCAGGCATAGTTCTCCACGTGTTAATCAGCATCAGAGTGTGTTGCTCTCGACATAACTAGATATATTAGCGTATAGCCTTTCATTCTGTCAACCTGAGCCGAGGCGGCTCACAGTATCAACCCAGCGCGGACAGCCAAATTACAAGGCCATATCGTGCCATTTCCCATGTTGTCTAAGCCAGTGTGCCCTTTGCGTATGGAGAATCATCATGATGGGTCAGACTTAAGTCCCTAGCACCCAATTGCAGTTTCGCAGCCCGAGGCATCGAGTTACACACTCTGACGCCAGCTGGCCCTTGAGACCATGGACGAACTGGTCTGTCGACACCAGAGCTCCAAGACAACACGGGAGCACTGCGTCTACAAGATCCCCCTGATATTATGCCGGAAAAGCATATTCATAAGCACGTCGGTCAGCAGAAGGCCGGTGCGGTAGTGGGCAGGCTAAGACCACGGTATGTCTTCAAAGCTTTGGTAACCACAAGAACAATAGCCCACGCCAAGGAGGCAGAGACACCTGGGAAATCTGACTCTGTATGTCTACTCAGTCCTGGTTAAGCTAACCATCAAACGTGATCATACACCAGAAGCCAAGCTACGTTCACCTGTAAATTACACCATGCCATGCACACCACCACGCTGTGGTCCCCAGCGAATATAGCGGTCTTTCAAAAACAGTCCATCCCCATCTTGTGCTCGCATCTTTCGCAAAGTTCGCAGTCTGATTTGCGCTTACACCATTCACGGAGAAGCAGTCCCACAATACCAAGCCTTGCCTTGTCCGTGTTTCACGGCCACCAATATGCACGCGTATTCAAGTATGGCCAGCCGTGTTTCCTCCAGACTAGCCGGTCCCTTCACGGCCGACGGCAATTCCACTACAGGGAGCAGTGAGATTAATGGATGCCTGTAGCTTTCCGACTTCATCAAGAAACCAAGTCTTCATGTACTTAATCTACCAAGTTTCAAGCCCGCTCACCAACCTTGGAGATGATATATTACAAGTCTCCAATCCACATTTGCGTGGCTAAACCAACTGCATCTCGCTCCCATATCCTCTTCTTGCTGTCCTTCTTCCACTCCCCGTCTATTTTGTTACTCCTTGCGCGCAAATCGTGATAGAACCGGCCCCAGCTCAGCCTGGGCCACTTCTTTCCGTTGCTGATTCTGTGCCTGTTGTTTTTTCCACAACTCCTCCACCTTCAGCCTCTTGTCGTCGATAATGTTCTTCTTGCGCTGCTTGCGAAGGTACTTCTTCATAGCGCCATTGCGTCCGCGCATGCGATTCCGGATCTCGTCCTCGATAGCCTCGCCGCCCGTGGCACCATCCAGATCCTTTTCGGCCCGGCGTTGCGCATCTGACCGCTTATCGAGCTTGCCAATGAAGCTGGGGTCTAGCGCAATCATCTCGGGCTTGAGCTTGTTCAGCAGGTTCTTGACTTCGGTCTCGCGACGCTGCTTAGACGTTTCATAGGGGTTCGCTTCCAGGGCATCGAAGTTGGCCTCGCCGGCGCCTGGCACCAAGATAGACGAGAACCCTTGATCATGGCCAAGACCCAGAACATCGTCAAACGGACACCATCTGACACGCTCCATCTTTTTGCCCTCACCACCCCATGACATGTAGGGTGCCTGGGGCTTTTCCTTGGCCCACAGATCCTTCCAAATAGAAGTGCTGGTGCCCCAGCTAACAGCTGTCAGTCCTGTGTCGGAGATTGACACAGAAGAGCCAGGCTGGCGTGTGAAATAGTTATTAACCTCTTTGAGCATACGTATGTCCCAGACAGCCATCCTGAGATCTTGGCCTGTTGATACCATGTAGCGTCCACTACGGTCGACGGCCATAGACCGCACAGGGCCGCGATGGGCCAAAAGCTTGACGTGTGGCTTTTGCGAGTTGGGAGACCAGAGGGTCACGGTGCCGTTCTGATGGCCTGCGTGTAATATGGCGTTCCACGAGTTCTGCGCAAAGGATGTCGGCGTGCCCAGACGAGTGGGAATTTCCGAGACCAGCTGGCCGGTAGAAACATCTTGATACTTGATGAACCCGTTACTAGACTAAGGACAGGGCAGGCAAACAAAGAGGTCAGTAAGCTGTTTAGTGCGCGAAAAGACAAGTAAATGCGGCCGCTAGAACTCACCAGAGAAGCGAGCAAAAAGTGGTAGGGCAAGAACTCCAAATGCGTCGCATCCATGTGTTTGCGCAAGCAATGCACCTCGACACCGTTGTGATCGTAGATGTACGTGTACTTTTTCTGCGCCACTGCAAAGAACTGGTTGTTATGAAGCCACTTGACGTCGCGCACTGTCTCGCCCAGCTGAATCTCGCAGCCAGGAGTTCCATCACGCCAGTCCATGGTCGCGACATGGCCTTTGCGGCCGCCAATAAGCAGTTGCCGGCCATTGCGCGTATAGTCAAAGACATAGGGGCCTAGTTGATCCAGCTTGAGATCGAAGCGCTTGTGGGCGTTAGCAGCGCCAGAACCTGCTGCGATTTCGCTCTGGCGAGCGTTGTACGTGTGCTCAAGATCGTTTTCCGTCTCGAGGAATCCGGCGGTGTTTTCGAGCAGGATTTCGGCATCCTTGGCCTTGACGACAGCATCGTTGTACTTGGCCTCGAAGTTGCCTAGATTGCGCTTCAACTTTTTGTCTTTGATGCCTTGGACGTTGACTTTCTTGCCCGACCCATATTTCCGCTTGGCTTCGCGATGGCGCGCAAGCCGTAGCCGCGCGCTCTTTGGCAGGAGATCTGTGTTGTGAGAGGAGTGCTGGTGAGCCGTGAGTTCGCCGGAGGAGTGTTTTTTGGCAGCTGGAAGGTCGACAACGGTCGCCAGTGTTGGATCAGCCATTACGGGAGAAAGAGAAAGGGTATTGCGGGATTCGAGAGTATGTATCGCGGGGAGATGAGATGATGAGGAGTCAAAGAACAGAGGGAATAGTAGCAAGAACGAAAAACAGATGGTCAGAGGGCCAGAAACCTTGCTATCGCCAATCGCATGCCGGCTTTTGCTTCAAGGAAAAAAAAAAAAAAAAAGAATACATGCCGAACCACAAATTTCATGCCCCCTGTCGGCAGATAAGCCGCGCTTATCTTATCGATAAGACCCGCCACAAAAAAGTTAGAAAATGAACCCCGCCAATAGAAGAGCAAAAAAAGCAGCAATTTGTGACGAAATGTGCAGCCAAGCCAAGGTGAAGAATACTTTTCCTGCGCTCCTAATATCGACTCGAGAGCCATTGACTTGGCTGTCTTCAACATCAAATCAATCCCCCTCATTCGCCCAGCCTCTCTCTACCCTCCTTTTCTCTTCTCCCCGTCGTCTGTCCGACTCGCTCTTACCAAAGTGGCGTCGCTCCCTTTCAGACCCAAGGCGCCTAGCCATTCAAATATGCCGACTGCTACAATGAACCACTCTCACCGTCCGACCACCAAGGCCAACCCAAAGGGCTTCAAGTCTCGCAAGGCTACAAAGGGGTCGCTGCGAGAGGCGGCCAAGGGTATGTACCAGGAATAGCAGGCCGGCCCATGTCCCGACATTCAGTCTCCCCATCTAGCTTCTCTCTCCGCTCTCTGCTCCTCATCTAACCACCCTCTCTCTCTTCCCTCTGCACAGGTCGCATGGGCGGCTCTGAGTTTGCCCGCCGCACCCCCCACCAACACGTCATGTCAAAACTCGACCGCAAAAACCAGGCCCGCCAGCGCCTCCAGGCCAAGCGCAAGGAGCATCTCCAAGAAACCCACATTTTCAACGGCCAAAACGGAGTCCCCCGCATCGTTGCCGTGGTGCCTCTCTGCGTCGATACCGATTCGCAGCTGGCGGTGCAGAAGCTCAATGAAAGTCTGGATATCGCCTCCGACTTCACTAATGGCCCCCTCTACACCCCCATTGATCGCTTCAAACAAAAATTACAATACTTGGCTGTGCCCCGCAACCTAGACGCCTGTCTTAATGCCACTCGCGTTGCCGACTTTGTCGTCGTCCTGCTCTCGGCCAGTGAGGAGGTTGACCAGCTGGGTGAGCTGATGCTTAGGGGTATTGAGAGCCAGGGCTTGTCCACCCTGTTTACCGCTGTCGATGGTCTTGAGGGCATTGAGCCGGCCAAGCAGCGTACCAATGTTCTCGCGTCGCTCAAGTCTTTCATCACCCATTTCCACCCAGAGCAAGAGAAAATATTTAGCCTGGACAACCGTGTCGACTCCTCCAACCTGATGCGGGCGCTGTGCAACAGCACGCCCAAGGGCGTCAAATGGAGAGAAGAGCGCAGCTGGATGCTCGTTGAGGACATCCAACTCCCAGAGAACTTTGATGGCCAGACCGTTGTCACCGGTGTGGTTAGAGGGAAGGGTCTCAAGGCTGATCGCCTAGTCCAGATTGGCGATTGGGGAACTTTCCAGGTCGACAAGATTGTCGCTGCCCCCCGTCCAACAAACCGCAAGGGTGCTGATGCCGCCGCTGGCCCTCCGGCTGTCTTGGACGTCCCTTCGGCTGACAGGGATACCCTTGAAGACCTGGCTCCCGAAGAGATCATCATGGAAGACGACGATATGCAGACGGAGCCCAAGCAGCAAAAGGGTGTTTTGCTAGATGACCACCACTACTTCTCCGAGGAGGAGCCGGAAGAGTACACCATCAAGAAGAGAGTGCCCAAGGGCACTTCCAAATACCAGTCGGCCTGGTTTCTCGAAGACAACGCCGACGATGACTCAGCCTCTGACATGGAGGATATGGATATGGACAACGCCGAGGACAGCAGCGACGAGTCTGTGGCCGCGCCTGAAGACGGTATCGAGGGTCGTACTGAGCCTGCCATGACCGAGGGTGCCCCTTCTGAGTACCCGGCCTCCGAAATGATCATGGAGCCAGATGAGGAGCAGGACGCTGCCGACCTTGCCTCGTACCGCAAATTGAAGCGGACTGAAATGGAAGATGACAAGGAGTTTCCTGATGAAATTGAACTGTCACCGAATGTCCTGGCGAGGGAGCGCCTGTCTCGGTACCGTGGTCTCAAGTCGCTGCGTACCAGTGAGTGGGTGGTCGATGAGGACCGTGCCCACGAGCCTGAAGACTGGCGTCGTCTATTGCGTGTCTCTGACTATCAAGGCACGAGATCCCGCGTGGCTCGCGAGGCTCTTATTGGCGGCGTGGCCCCAGGCACGCGAGTCAGCGTGTACATCAGTGGCGCTATTCCAGAACATGTCAAGAGGCTCCCGAGTGCTGCGCTGCACCCTGTGACGCTCTTCTCGCTGCTGCGCCACGAACACAAGCA
Source organism: Ceratocystis smalleyi (assembly GCA_003449175.1). NCBI lineage: Eukaryota > Fungi > Ascomycota > Sordariomycetes > Microascales > Ceratocystidaceae > Ceratocystis > Ceratocystis smalleyi. The sequence goes on from NETT01000468.1 coordinate 15,693, forward strand.
GACGGTTTCCAATGTGCTGATCAATCTCAGCTCGGAATACCCAACTTCGATCAAGTCCAAGGAAGAACTGATAATGCAATGCGGCGCTCGCCGCTTTGTTATCAAGCCTCTATTCTCACAGCCAGGCAGCACGCCTAACAACGTGCACAAATACGCCCGGTATCTACATCCCGGCCAGAGCGCCGTGGCCACATTTACAGGGCCGGTCACCTGGGGCCCTGTGCCAGCACTGTTCTTCAAGCGGACGGCCGATGTAGAAAACGTGGCTGAAAGCTCAGCGATCCCCAGCAGCTCGGGCCTGACCCTAGTGGCGACAGGGACTTGCCTACCGCCATCTACAACAAGAGTCATTGCCAAGCGGGTGATTCTCACTGGCCACCCGTACCATATCCACAAGCGCGTGGTGACCATCCGCTACATGTTCTTCAACAAGGAGGATGTGGAGTGGTTCAAAGCCCTGCCATTGTGGACTAAGAGAGGCCGGACTGGCTTTATCAAGGAAACACTCGGCACACACGGCTACTTCAAAGCTACCTTTGACAGCAAGATCAACCCCCAGGATGCTGTGGGTGTCAGTCTATACAAGAGAGTGTTCCCACGCAAGGCCATGCCACTGACGGGGTCCCTCTCTGGAGCAGTAGCCAATGGGGCGGCTGATGGCGATGGCGATGGCGATGATCGGATGGAGATGTGAATCGGGGGCAAACCACTTAACGAACGATGCCGTGTAGTAGAGAAGGGCGGACGAGAAGCGAAGAGCAGAGGGGGGAAAAGTTTCAAACAAAATACTGGTGGGAAAAGAAAAAAGGCTTCTTGAGATTTTCTTTTCGGGCCACGCAAGGAAGGGATAACGACCGGGTACGATCATCATGGGTTTCATTTGTTTTAGGATTGCTTGTATTTTTGCTCTTGCTTTCTGTATTTGGCTTTAGCTTCCTCGCTTTTAGCTACTTTGTTTGATGAGAATTCTAGTTTAGATAGAGCCTCGGCTTATATGTGAGGCCAGAAGTTCAGATTTGCACTGAATATAAAAGGGCCTAGCAGCCCAGTACAACGACAAGACCAGCCACGGAAATCAAAACATCTCTGTTTGCTAAGAATGCAGCAGCGCATACACGCCCACACTACATGCAGCAACACTGTGCCACAGACAATTCTACTTTTGCTCCTCTTCATTCCAGTGCCCACTACTCGGATACCGTAGGTGTAGGACCGCCCAGAGACCGGGCAGCCTCTTCCGCTCCACTCGCCTTCCAGGCGCTCAGAATCAGGTTGGCAATATCTTGGACACCGACATTCTTCTTCACCTGAGCGAAAATGGTCGGTCCGCCCTCTCGCATCAATCTGGCATCCCGCTCCATGACTCCCAAATCAGCGCCGACAGCCTCGGCCAAGTCCGTTTTGTTGACAATAAGCAAATCGCTCTGTGTGATTCCAGGGCCACCCTTGCGGGGGATCTTGTCACCGCCACTGACATCAATGACGTAGATGATGAAATCCGCCAGTTCTCGGGAGTAGTTGGCTGCCAGGTTATCACCACCCGACTCGATCAGCAGGAGATCAGTGCGGAACTCGCCATGGAGGTCCTCGAGCGCGCCCAAGTTCAGCGAGATGTCTTCGCGGACAGCCGCGTGAGGGCAGCCACCGGTCTCAATGGCCCGGATTCTCTCGGCGGGGAGGGCTCCGTTGCGGGTCAAGAACTCGGCATCCTCGCGCGTAAAAATATCATTGGTGACGGCGGCGATGTTGTATTTGGTACGCAGAGCCTTGCACAGTGCAAGCATGAGGGCGGTCTTTCCAGAGCCAACCGGCCTATCAAGCAGAAGGGAAGGGAAGGGAAGGTTAGCTAGAACAGGGGCGGTCTCGTTGGATGCATCGACGAGCCAGGCGAGCCAGACAAGCGAAGCCGTGTGAATTTGGCAGAGAACTCACCCGCCAATGCCAATAGTGAAGGCCCGGTCGGTCCAGTTGCGACCCTCTATGATGGGCATTTCACGGCGAAGGTAGCTTCCAGGGCCATTTAGGATCTCGTGCGAATGGCCGTGTTCCTGGGCATTGAAGCCGCCGTGGTCGTGGGAGTGGGAGTGTTCGTGGTCGTGGGACATAGTGGGCGGGGCGTTGGCTTTTCCGGGGAGACTTGTGTTGCAAATACGAGCAGCAGAGAAGAAGACAGAGAAGAAAACGATTGGAGAGGGCGCGATAGGGCCAGGAATTGCAAAGAAAAAAAAAGAAAAGAAAGAAAAGAAAAGGGAAGGAAGACGAGGCTGCGGAGTTACGGCGGCTCAACCAAGACCGCTAAGCCAGCAGCGAGCAGAGAGGACAATCCTGCAAAGGCACAAGCCTTGCTTTCCTCCCTCTGCCCTTCTTGGCCGCGTTATCTCTGTTTCTCCCAGGCCAAGCCGATGACACCACAGCCGGGTAATTAATTGCTTTTGCTTTATCAAGGGTTCAGCTCTGCTGCTCCCCGATAGGCAAACCCTTACCAAGCAGCAACAATAAGGAAGAGGAACAAAGCTTTGTCAAAGCTCGTTGTGCCAAGTCTCTGTTAGTCAAGTGGTGCAGTGCAGCGCGGGCGGGACTTGTCTTGAGCGTCATTTTTCTTGGTGTTGAGCAGGCCGCCGAGAAGCATCGGCTGCTGCACTTGCTTGCCAGCTCCCCTGTGCAGCACACGATGCAATGCAATACAGCACAGTACAAAGGGGCTTGCTTGTCTTTGTTTGTTTGATTTGAACATGTCTTGCCCTCCTTATCTTTGCTCTTGTCCATCACCATAAGGTCGTGGTGATGCTGAAGGTTGGCGGCCCAGGCAGGCCCTACCCCGCTATAGACCCACATCAGCTCAGGATCGGTACATGAGACTTGAGGGGGTGTCTTGCTAAAACGTAGATGCGTCCGTCTTGTGTAGAAGACTACTACTAGTTTGGGGATATTCCAGCCTCTCTTGGATGGGCTTTTATCCTTTGAACACAGGCTTAGCCAATATACTGCCTTTTGCTTCCGCCATTGCCCTCGATGCGGGCTTGCAGTGTCCCCTAGGGTTAGCCCAAGCCCGTGGCCTTGCCGAGCGCAGGGTTGCTCGAATGATAATGGCCCTGCGCTGTCAGACGAGCCCACGACGCTGCCAGCTCGAGATTTCTACAGACAGGACAGGGAGGGGAGGAAGGACGGGCGTCGGGCTTACCTCAGTGTATCGAAAAAGAGAAGGAAAAAAAAGAAGAAGGAAAAGAAAGAAGAACGCCCCCACCCCCCCCGGGGCATCGTATTGTATTGTATTGATTAGCGTCTACCTACTGGTATTTCGCAGCAATACGACGGCGTGTTCCGGACAGA
>NETT01000469.1:4478-19017 GCA_003449175.1 Ceratocystis smalleyi
GGGGGGGCTTGGTTGGAGGTTGTAATCAAACTGACATCACGGAGACCTGATCCCGGCGAGGCTTAGTAGCTACACCAACCTAGGGGTTTAAGAATCGAACACCGTCAGATAATGGGCGGGAAAAGAAAAGGGGGAAAAAAGTAGAAAATAAAAAGAGAGAAGCAAAGAGGCAGGTAGGAGAAGACGCCGGGACCTGGCAGCACTCAGGTAGCTCCATCCAGCCTGTACTAGAACAAAGAGACAAGGCCATTCGCCCAGCGGTCATGAGACTAGGCACAAAACCAAGCTCCTCTGCCTCTTTGGTCCCTTCATCCTATCTTCACAAGATGGATATGCGCGCATAATCAACAATACAACAAAAAATGCCCCCAATATGCACGTAGTGCCATCACGATTGAAGGCCAAATGAAATGCTCAAAACAAAAAAGCAAGAGATGAAGCAGAAGATAAGCGCAAAAGAACAAGGAAAGAAAAAAAAAGGAAAAAACGGTCACCGGTCAAAGAGAAGGGCGCTAACCATCCCTTTCATGCACTCTCTTGCACCTCGCCATCCCTTTCCCCGACTACCACAGGCTTATCCTCCCTCACCGGCAATGGCTTTGCAACCCTAACCCAATGACTTGCATTGTCCTCTTCATCTGTCTGCACAGTAATCTCCTGATCATCTGGAATCATCTCATGTTTGAAATCCCACTTCAGCCTCTTCGCCAGCTCTGCCACTACCACATCACAATCGCCCAGCAGCAGAATATCAAAGGTCACATGGCCGATGGGATCGCGGTTGATGTAAATCTGCGGCACCTCAGGCGGCAGCACCGCACTAATCTCTGATACCGGCCGTACCTTGAGCGAGGTGCCAATGACAATCAGCAAGTCGACCTTGTCGCGGTCATGTTTCGTTAGTCGATCGTGAAAGGCGTCAGGCAACGCCTCGCCAAAGAAGGTAATGTCGGGCTTCATGACGGCCAAGTTTGGCCGGCCGTCATCGTCATCGTCATCGTCGCTAGTCGCCCTGCTTGCTGAGCGTGCACCCCCTGGCCGCCGCTTATTCTGCGCGCTATCAGTGCTGTTAGCTGCCCGCTTGCGCTTGTTGTTAGCCTTGGCCTCGGCAGCACAGCGTGGGCACGGGGGGATGTTTCCAGCCTTGATCTCGGGAAACACCAGCTCGCCATCGACTCGAAAGCCGCAGGTAAAGCACGTAGCTGTCTTGAACGAGCCGTGGCACTGCACCAGTCGATCTTCCGAGATGCCCGCGGCCGACTCTATGTTGTCGATGTTCTGCGTATAGTTAGTCAACAACTTCCCACGCCGGTCTAGGTCGGCAATAAAGGCATGCGTAGGCGTGAAGCGCTTCATCGAGGGCAGGATGTCCTTGGCTACTGAGTAGAATAGCGACGGATCCTCGCGGAAAACATCAATGTCAAACACGTCAGTAGGGTCGTAGTAGCCTCTGGCCTGCAGCTGCGAATACAGCCCGGTGTCCTTGGAGCGGAAGTCGGGTATTCCCAGCGACGTGGAGATGCCAGCACCAGTGACGACAATGATGTTGCTTGCGCGCTCAATAAGGCCGACAACATCGTCGAGAGACCTGTAGGCATCCAGCCTGACGCGTCGCGCCAGTTCGCGCTTGATAGCAACCCCCAGTAAATGCGTGATGGCAGTTACGTACGCGTCGTCCTTGAATTCGTCGATGAAGAAGGGCAATTTGACGCCTAGCGCCTCGATCACATAGGCTGGATCGTGCCTGCCGCTGGTGATCATGTGCTTGACGAAGCCCTCGGACCCAAGCTCATGCAGAATGCGGCGCACGGCTTTGCTCTCTTCGGCCGTCGGCGGAGGAGGCGCGTCTGTAGCAGGCGAGTCTTTTTGAGCATGAGAATTTTGTTCTGAACCTTGATGGCCAGCCTCATCAGTGTCTCCATCCTCGCGCTCCTGGCGCTCCTCGCCGTCGTCGCCTTCACTGTCATCTTCATCGCTGGTGCCATCGCCTAGCCCGTCGTAGTCTTGCTGCTCAATGCAGCCATTCAGAATCTCCTTGATCTGGTCGTCATCCATGACAAAGCTCTCTTCATCGTCGACGGAAGACTCTGACTCACTCAGGGCATCTCCCGCCTGCTCTGGCAAGTCGGAGAAGCCCTCAAACTCGTCGGCCTCGGCAGCTAACGACTGCATGATACACAGGATAAGCCAAATGCCACGTCTCCTTATCTAGCACTGAGGGAGTATCTCTATGACTTTGTTCTGTATAGACTGAAGCCTAGACGCAAAGAGGCCTTTTTTTTTTTTTTTTTTTCGACTACCGAAGCCCAGCCGACAATCTAGAGGAAGGAAAAAAAGACTAGCCCAATAGCGCGATGCGCAAGATAGAATTAAAAAAGAAGGAAAAAAAGAACAAGGGCTGCCCAAGCATGTTACCAGCTGATGGAGATTGGTTGAGAGGGGGGGGCGCTGCTGGTTGTTGGGCAGTCATTTTATGACCCTTTTCACGATAGACCCAGGGCTGGCGTGACAGCTGTCAGCAGGCTGGGTCGACAGCTGTCAGCAGGCTGGCCGCCACCTGCCGCAAACTAAAAGGAGTTAATTACAGTATCATCACCACGTCACACAGCGACATAGACCAAGTAAAAGATTATTTGATGTGATTTGAAGATGTTCGACGTATACTGAAGTAAAAGATTCTCCCAGCACTGTGGCTGGTAATCGGCCCATAGCAGGAGCATCACGTAGTCTCCTACCCTCAAAAACGGTGGTATTGCCAGCGCTGGTCATTAGCCCCAGCCCAGGTCTTTCTTCCCAGTCTGGGCCCAAGCCTTCTCCTGAGTCGCAGCTGTGGCCGGCCGTTACGGAGGCCAAAGCCAACAACCCAAATCAGACATCACCAGCAAAAGGCCGTCTTTTCATGCTCTCCCTCCATAAAACAAGCGAAAGGCTGAAAGCGGTCACTTATATTTGCTCCAATCCCTCTTCCCGGCAGTTCCCTACATTATGCTTGCAGAGGATGGGCGCAGAGAATGGGCTGGGGCTAGAGGCTAGAACTAGGTGTTTGGTGCCAGTGTGCCAGATGAAGCCAGCAAACAGCAATGCACAAAGCACAAGGTTCAAGGTGCAAGAAATCACGGTCTGGGAAGGCTATGCACAGCATTTACCGGACATCGTGCTCTACCCCTCCCTGCGTGTTGTACAGTAGCAGCAGCACTGGTAATAGAACAGTATGTCTAGTCTACATGTGCCATACAAGGAACGACATGTACACACCCGTATACATGTTGCCCTCCTTTCATCCACCTCCACCCACTCAGCCATACATACTCACCCGCATCCCGGCCGAGCCCAACTTCCCAGGCAGCCGTGTCCCCACCACACAGCCCTCTGTAAAGCCCGATGGTCACCAGCGACCGGCAGCTTCCTCCTCTCAAGCTAATCCAACCATGTCCATGGCCCTTCGCTCTCGGCGAATCCAAGTTAAAGGATCACAATAAGAGGCAGGCCAGACGGGAATATAAAGTCAAAAAGCAAAGCATGGAAGAGACTCTAACAGTGTCACTGCATCAATATTGTAAAAAGAATAAGCAAAAATGAAATAAAAACATAGGTCTTTTTTCAACAAACCCAGGGAATAACAAATAAGAGCGAATAGACATGACGAGTTTGTGTGGCAGGTGGATGGCGAGAGAGTTGGTTGCATGTTGTTACATATACATGCAAGTAAGTGTACGTGCGTCTGCATAGCACTCACTACACACGACAAGGAAAAGGACAAAAAAGCAGGAAAAAGAAACAAATGCAAGAAAAACAAACAAACGGGACCATCGATATGACATAGCACAACAAGTAGGTAACTCAAAACAGCAAGCGCATCTCCACACCAGCAACGGCATCAACACACAGACACTCCCAAAACCAAGAAAAAAAGAACAAGAGCCTACTATCCCCTCTATCATTATCACCTCCCGAGCTCGCCCACTCTCAGTTCGTCGCCTTGCGATCTCCCGCTTGCCACGACGTTGCTATACCCGCTGCCACGATGCCAGCCATGACACTCGGCGCGCCCAGCGTTGAGTTTGTGCGGGCGCGCAGCCGATGGCGACTCTCGGGCGAAGGCGCTGCGGCATTCTCGCCAGCCGCCGCCCCGCTCTTGCTCGCGGCCGCCTGCTGAGTAGCTGGCGGCGGTGATGTCACTGCCGACTGCACCTGTGTTACGGTAGCCGACGAGGACATGTGTGAGCGTAATGAGTTGCGCGAATGAACAAAGCGCTGGCGCGGGTGAGCAATCGCAAACTTGAGGTTCGTCAAACGCCCACCCTTGACTTTCTTGATAAACTCAAGCTCGTCGCGCACATCCTGGTACTCAGGTGGGAATTGCTGGAATGTCTCTTCGTCGGAGACCGTCAATACAGGGGTGCGTGAAGCCCAATTCTTGATGAACTCGGGTACCAATGCTGCCAGCCATTCGTCGGGAACTGTGCGGATGAGCATGCCAAAGGGAATTGACAGGAAGCCTAGGCCAATTGCGATTCCCCATAGAGCTCCGCCCTGGGGGTCCTTGCCATTTCCATCGCGAGGATCGCTAATGTTGAAGACAGGGCCGGCAACAAAAATAATCAGAACTTGAAGGCCGCACATTGCCAAGTTGATGGCCAGGAACAGGGGGTTCTTCGTGACACCCTCCAGGATGTTATACCCATTATCCAGGCGACGGTTGCTGCAGAAAGAAATACTGTTAGTCACTAAATCACACCACTTCAACAGCTCGAGGAGAAATACTTACTTCCACTGATTGAAAATCTGCATCCACACAAACGTATTAAACACCAGTGTCGCAACCTCATCGTACGTGTACTCGGGTGTAATCGAAGGCAGCACGGAGTTGCGGCCAAAGTACAGCACAAGCGTAACGGTTAGCTGGTAGACAGCCTGGCCGAGAATCATCTTCCACATCGTAAGCGAAATGATGAAAGCACTGCGAGGCTCCGGCTTGCGATCCAAAATCGAGTCATGGGGCGGATCAGTGGCCAACGCCAGCGCAGCTAGAGTGTCCATAATCAGGTTGACCCAGAGAAGCTGCACTGCAGTCAAAACAGATGCCTCCTCGTCACTGGCAACGGCAGAAATAAACGTCAATAGAACAGCAGTAATGTTGACCGTGAGCTGGAACTGCAGGAACCGCTTGACCGCATCGTTGACAGCACGACCCCACTTCAAGGCATTGATAATTGACGTAAAGTTGTCATCCATGAGAATAATAGCCGAAGCTTCCTTGGCAACTTCGGTACCAGCAATGCCCATCGAAAAACCAACATCGGCGGTCTTCAAAGCAGGAGCATCGTTGGTACCGTCACCAGTAACAGCCACGATTTCGCCCTTTTCCTTTAGACGCTTAACCAAAACACGCTTGTCCTCGGGACTAGAGCGCGCCAAGACACGTAGATGGGGAATAATCTCGTTTTGCTTCTCCTTGGACATGTTGCGGAACTCAGGACCTTCAAGTACAAGGCCTTCGCCCTCTAGAATACCACACTCTCTGGCAATAGCAGCTGCTGTGATCCTGTTATCACCGGTGACCATGCGAACAGTCACTCCAGCCTTCTGGCACAATGCAACAGCCTCAGGAACACCGGGACGAAGAGGATCTTGGATACCAACAACACCCAAGAAAGTCATTTGCTGGAACAGGTCGTCAAACCTAATTTCATTGTCGTCCTCATTACGACGCAGGCCCTCAGCAGGCCACGAAGCAAAATCGCGGTAAGCAATTCCAATGGTGCGAAGAGAACGGTTGGCATAGCTATCGATCACGGCCGTGAATTCCTTGTTAATGGCAGAAGTCATGGGCTGGAGGGAAAGATCACTGGTAGGGTTGCTCAGAAGCTGCGTGCACTGGCCCAAAACAATCTCCGAAGCGCCCTTGATGAGCAAGCGGGCGCCACCAGACGGAGTCTGGACAATGACACCCATGCACTTGCGACCAGAGTCAAAGGGAATAATTTGAAGAACCTTCGCATTATCACGCTCCTGAGCCACATCACCCATTCCGAAATAGTCACGACCGAGAATAAGGAGAGCCGTTTCAGTCTTGGAGCCGATGAAGCCAGGCTTACCCTCAACCTCGCCCTCGAAGGCAGTCGAGTTCAGGGCAAAAGAGTCAACCAAAAGCTTCTTAACAGGCGCAGAAAGGCTAGATGCAAAGGTTTGTGGCGGGATCTCTGAGTCTTCGTCTTTGCCAAAACGACTAGAAGTACCAATGGTTGCAGAAACGACCTGCATTTTGTTTTGCGTCAGAGTGCCGGTTTTGTCGGAACAAATAGCAGTGGCATTGCCCATGACCTCGCAGGCTTTGAGGTGACGGACCAAATTGTTGTCCTTCAACATGCGAGTTGTGGCAAAGGCCAGTGCTAGGGTCACAGCCAAGGGGAGACCTTCTGGGACAGCAACGACAATGATTGTAACGACGACAATGAAGATGTCCAAGAATTTCTCTCCCTTTTCTGACGGGGTTTTGTCCGATCCTGGGAGGTTGGCCAAGAACTTGATGAACAGCGTGATAAAAAGAAAAAGACCCGCAGCGCCACCGATCTTAGCAATGTACGTGGCGATGACGTTCAATTTACCTTGCAAAGGCGTCATTTCAAGATCTTCGTTGAGAGACATCAGGGTGCGGCCATAAGACGAGTGAACACCTGTAGAAGTGCACAAGAAATTACCAATGCCCTCCATGACGCGAGCACCTGACTGGATAAAGGGGTCCATCTTCTTAAGGCTGGCATTGCTTTCAATGGCCTCAAAAACTTGGTAGCCAGAAGTCTTCTTTATAATGTCGGATTCACCAGTGGCTTGAGACTCGTCACACTTGACGTTGGAGCCTTCAATCAAGATACCATCAACAGGGACCATGTCACCAGGCTCCAGGTGGACAACATCGCCAACAAGAACATCGTAAACGGAGATTTCCTGCATCCGACCGCCACGAATAACCTTGACGAGACGGTCACTCTTTTTGCGATTGAGTTTGGCAAATTGGCGTTCCTTTTGGTAATCATTGAGCGATCCGACAATAACAACAATAGCGATAGCAGCAATGATAGCCACACCTTCAACCCACTCGATTCCTGGCTCTCCAGGTTCGTGGTCTTGTCCAAAGGTCTCGTAGAGACCAATGGCCAGGGAGATAATGGCGGCGATGGTAAGCAAAATCAGAATTTTGTCGTTATATGTTACCCACATGATTTGCATGAGACTCTTGCCCTTCTTGTCCGGCAGGCGGTTATCACCAAAGGTAAGTTTGCGCTCAACAAAAGTACCATCATGATTGGTTGCCGAGGGCACCTGATTGGCATCCTTAGGCACATCAACCGGCGCTCTGCGTGTTGGTGTAGCCTTGTGGGCAGTGGCTTCTTCAAAAGAAACACACCCTTCGACATGGATCTCATCGGGGTTTAGACCCGATTTGGTATCAGCACGGAGACCTTTGGCAATGCCAACCAAGCCGCCAAGGGCGTAGTACGCGGAGAGTGACTTGGGATCGAACATTTTATTTAGCTCGCCAGGAACAAAGGCAAAACGATTGTCTTGAACGTGGAAGTCAGCTTCTCTTCCAGCATCTGGTTTTAATGCGTCATTATCGTTCATGATGAATTCGTTGGAAATCGGGGTCGACTTCTTGGAATTGGAAATAAAAGACGCGCCGGAAGGCGTCAAAGTAGTACCGCCATGAGAGGAAACATCACCTGAGTCAACAGATGCTGCGCGTGACCTCAGGTTATTCGGAACAGCAAGAAATGAGCGTGTAGTGTTGGGCGTTGTGATATTTAGGGGGCTCGATGGCGGACTCCCTCTGCTTTCGTGGATATCATTGTGTTGTGATTCGGTGGGAGGCTGAGCCGTAGGACTGGTAGTGATATCGTCGGCATTCTGAGCCGCAGGACCATCCGAAGAGAGCACGGCGGTATCTATGGTTATTGTTGGACTGCGAGGCGTCATGATTAGAATGTGCGAGTATGCGTGTAGGGTATGAAATGGCCTTGTGACTTGGAAGGGACATGAAGTGGGAAGAGAAGTAGATGCAAGACTCCAGGGAGTTGTCTGTCATTTTATTCAAACGCGCAGCATGCTCAAGATCTTGTGACTAACAGTAGAGCGCCGGCGTTGACTGCCTAATTGATATGTTGGGAGGGTTTGGACAGCAGGAGGAGCGAGGGAGGCAACGGGTGAGGCTGTGGCCACGAAGTTGAGGCGAGAAATAACAAAAGGACATGTGAGGAAAAGGAGAGGCGCGGGTATGTATGGTGCCAACACGGAGACCCGAGCTGAGCTAACGCAATTGTATACAGAATACTAAGTGCAATATGAAAAAGTGCAGATACAGACAACCAAAAAAGTGATTAACTTACGCTTTGTCTCGCGTGGAGATGTCAGGCACTGACGGGTTGTTGGTGTTGGGATTTTGGTCGCTCATGATAGGCTATGGCTCTCGTGTTCAGATGCCAGGAGACAGCATGTGAAGCAGATAGTCCAAGTCTAAGAGGTAACCAGTGTAAAGGGGCAAGTAGAACCTAGAGAGCAAGAGAAGAAGTTTGCAAACCGATGGGAAAGAGGGCACGTCGGGATAAATGAAAGCATGAGCCGCTCTTGAAAAAGAAAAAAATAAAATAGAAAAGAAAAGAAAAGAAATAACGATAAAATTAAAGAAAAAAAAGCGAGTGGAAAAAGAAAACAAACCCGTAGAGACGTAAAAGGAAGAAAAAAAAAAAAGAAAGGTTTTTCCAACGACACAGGCTTAATCCAGGTCGTGGCAAGTAGACATATTGGACGGCCGTCAGGGGGGGCTGTGCGAATTGGCAAGATGGCTAAGTTCTTACGAATGCGTGCGCATCAGGGCAGAGGCATAGAGGTTAGCGGAGAGCAAGGCAGAGGCGGATTGAGACAGGGCACAGAACAGAGGGGAGGGAGGGAGGGAGAGTACGGAGAGAGATGGTTGGGGTTGTATGAGTGTAAGTTAAGACAAGCCCTAGCAAAGCATATATTATATGGTCATGTTGGTGCCATGCTATGCCATTCCGTGCTGTAGGCCTTTGTTTCCAGCGTTTTGCCTTGTTTTCTTTCTTATTATTCCTGTACTAAACTGCAATGCAGCTGGAGCTGTACCGGCAATGCTATGCAATGCAGGCAAGCTAACCCGCTAAGCAAGGCAAATCAATTGCTATTGCTATTGCATTCGCATTTGTGTAAAGACAGCAGATGACAAGATCGCAAGGACAAAAAAGGAGAAAACATTGTGTGAACATGCGTAACAGTAAGCGAATGTCCCTACTTTGTCGGCAGCAGCTCTCTCTCTCTCTCTCTCTCTCTCTCTCTCTCACTGTGTGTGTGTGTGTGTGTGTGTGTATGTGTGTTGTATGTGCGAGCGTAATACGGGCTACATACATACTACGAGTCTTCGTCTTATGGGCGGGCAACAATACAGCGCTTTCGTTGCGCAGACGTGCTGGGAGCAAGAAAAGAAGAGATGGCGAAATTGGGACGGAGCTTGGCTTGGCTGGCTCTCAAAGAAATGAGAAAGGACAGGGAGAAGCGGGTGTTTGGTCGAGGGGGAGGGTCGAAATCTGTGAGGGCGGGCCTGATGCGCAGAGCCTTTACACTTTTAGCTAGTGGTCTGGGTTCCCTTGCAAATGGTTAGCGAGGGACGCTATGATCTTGCGTTCTTTCTCCCTGGGCAAGACATGCCACCACGGCCTAAGCAGCAACAGACAGACGTGCGCCTTGGCCCTAGCCTCAACTATTAGCAAGCGCCCAATCCCACTCACTTTCGACGTCCACTTTGACTCCTTTTTTTCTCGCCCTCTTGTTAATGCTGATTGTTGATTGTTATCCTCGTTGTTCCTGGAATCAGGATCAAGCAGAAAAGAAAGCCAACCAAGCAAATGCCAAGCATTGACTTGTGCGCTGGGAAGGAGCAAGACGAGATGAAGACACTGGAGTCGATCACAAAGGCTGGGAATCAATAAAATTAACTAAAATAGGGAGCAAAAACGCCAGTCTTGGACAATATAAAATGATGGAATGCTATCGAGTGAGATGGGGTTGGGAGACGTGCCACTGTGTGCTTGCTGGTGATAAACTGAAGACACAAGGCTGAGGGCCTGGTGGTGAGGCTAGGCTACACTCAGCAGCAAAGCAACTGCTTTAGGCCGGTCAGGTTAGTTTCTGCTGCCTGACGCGCTCTGCTGTTTTGTCCGGATATAAGAGGCAGGTAGCAGTTAGTAGGAAACAAGCAGCAAACAAGACCGAGACCAACAAAGGGCTAGATTGTACTGTGGCTGTGCAAGCCTGGTGTACCTCCAAAGTCTCTTGGCACGCTTCTGCCGCTTACAGAATACGCCAGAGGTACTTACTTGTCCCCCTCTCGCGCCCCAGCTTGTGCCGGTTGTATTACTTATTGCTGCATCTGCATGCATCCCTTTTCGCTAGCCTAGTAAGCAAACTAACCATAAAAATCTCGACATTAGCCCGCCCTGGCGTGCTGCCTGTAGCTGCAGCTCTTAGGCGCTGTAACAGCGCTGTAATAAAATGGCAGGTGTCGGGTGCGCCAGCTAACCGCTCACAATACAGAGCCTTTTGCCCTTGTCGTCCCTCTTCGGCCAAGCCAAGCCAAGCCCTTGCTCGCTTTCCATTTCTCCGACCGCTGTTTCACCCAAACCCCCCTCAAATCCTAACTCTTCCTCCTTTTTCTTTGTACGTGTTAACGTGTCTTTGCCTTTACTGTGCCCTATTAGCCCTCTAAACTGCAAAATTGCAGGGGCCTGCATGTTGCTGTTCAACCTAATTTTTTGACATATTTGGCATGGCCAAATTTCTTTCTTCACTTGACATGCCATTTTTTTTTTACCTCTCGGTTTTCAGCTTGCCCTGCTTCGGAGCTTGCGTCTAGCCTGCCAAGATGGCTGTACTCTGGAATTTCTCCCGGACACTTGCGTAGAACGCCCTCTTCCTTCCAGCAAGACTGACTCGCTCTCCTGTATTACTCATAAGCTCCCTCTGCTAAGAGCACTTGCAAATCCGTGCCTCAAGGAAACGTCACCAGTTGCTCTGTTTGCCCCCCCCTCAGTCACATGCAATCACTTGCGTAAAGTCTGCCTCCGCAGTCCCTTAATGCTTTGCATTTATGCTTCACTCCTCTTCAAAAACACAGGCTCGCCATTTCTCTTACGTCAAACCCCGACCAGAATCTCGAACTTGCAGCTAGACGCCCGCACATTTGCCTGTCCGGCTGATACCACCACGCTGAAATAATCAGGAAAAAGAATTACATTTTGATACCACTTGCCCGTGGGAAGAAATGGCGACATGGAGGATTTCTATCTAATCTAGCCTTGGCTGTTGTTGAGCTCAACCAATCTGCCCCACACCTTCTTTTCTTCTCTTCTTTGCCACGTTTCCTATGGTATGAGGAAACAAGAAATGCTTCATAGCTATTGGCTTTTGCTCAAAAGAAGTCTGAAAACACATGCAGTGTAACTCCGGATAGTTACATGTCAAGTCAGTGCTGCCGATGATGTTCCGCGCTGCTTCTTACGTGCTGCTTGTACGTATGCCTCCGCAAGCTTTGACCAGGCCGGCCAGAGCTTTAAACCTTGAATCCCATTCCCCTTTTTCTCCTCCCTATCTTCTTTGCTTTCAGGTCTCCAGATGGCTCTTGCTCCCCGGGACTTTCTTTTCGTTCAGCACAGGAAAGCATGTGTCGCCTGTTAAGCCTGGCCTGGCCAGCTTCTCACTGGCTAAGCGCCGGGGCAGCAAATCATAGCACGAGGTAAGTAGTAAACGCCAGCAACTGGAATGAGTCTCACCCTAGGCCACCATCCTCACCCAGCCCAATCCATGGTACTTAGCTTCTTCTCCTATTTCCACGACTTGGCCCTTGTCACTGTCTCTTTTTGGGTAGCTGTTTTCTCTCCCTAGAAGCCAAGCCAAGCCAAGCAAGCCCATGTCTATCATTTTGTGTCTGTAATCAACTCGTGCAACAGCGTGTCCTAGCAACAAAACAAGAGAAGAAATGAGCACTCAAACGATGGATATCCCTTGTCACCACCACCTTCCTTGCAATCTGCCCTAAGCCTATAACTGCCTGAACAAACCAACGAAAGGCTCAAGAAGGGCTAACACGCATCCATCCAGCATTCTTCGAAATTTCGCAAAGATATAATCGGCGACTGCCGAGACAAAGAATCCCTGGCCTTGCTTATGCCCGAATGAGGGCAATAGAACGATCAATTCGATAAACTACAGCCAGTAAGCTTGCTTCTCTTTCAGGCAGGAGCTCTCCCGTCGCTTTTTTCAGTCGCGCTTTTCAAGCTAGACATTATATCTCGATATTTAATTGTGCCCCAAATGTCTGATACCGATACTTTGCACAGCCTCAAGAAAAAGAGGCAAGTGTGGGAATGAGGGTTTTGCCCAACAGGATTAAAACGCAAAGCGTGGTGTTGAGAGAAGTTTTTCTTTACTGCACATTCTCACCACCAAGCGTGCCAGCATAAAAAGCTTAATAGGGCACAGGTGGCTTGGCGTGATGTGATTGGGCAAGGCGTCTGGTGGGGTGCCAAAGAGGGTAGTTTCCTTGGCGTAACCAACCATCTTGATGCATTCTCTGCGTTGTGCTGTGCTAGCAAATCGGCAAATGCCTGGCTGTCTGTCAGAGCTCCTTTAATTTCGTGGCGGTATATGAAGTGCAATTTCTTCTAGCTTTTACATAATTTCCTGCATTCCCTGTTGCTGCTTTGCTCATTTCTGTGTATGTTGTATGTGCTTTTTCCTCTTTCACCTAGTCGTTCTCTTGTTTGGTAGTTTCCACTTTGTTGTTTTGCTGCTCCCTGCCTTCCGTCTGTGTTCCTTCCTTCCTTCCTGCCGCTTGATTTGTGCTTGTCCCTACGGACGTACGCGTAAAGTACCCTTGAATTGTACTGTCTTGACCCTTTCGCTGTCCTATATCGTGTTGTACCGATATGCTCATGTCTCTTGATCTCACCTCACCTCACGCTCCTCTATTATGCCCGCATTAGCATCTCCTTGACCTTATCCAACCTTATAATCATGCTTATTGTCTGCAGCTTGGCTTTCCCGCGGCTGTAGTATCCTCTAGCCTCTCCTCTTTTTCCTGGCTTCCTGTTGGCTTTCTCCGCCTGCATGATATATGCACGTAGCACCTCAGTATAGTGCACCCATAATACAAATGCAAGTGCAGGTGCTATCACTCACTACCAGCCAACCCCCATTCGCACTAGCATCGCAACCATGCTGATCATTTTGTCTGGGAAAGGGAGGCTGTGCCTGCACTGTCCCGCTTTCTCTTCCTCTTCCCCTCTCCGGCCCCTCCCCTCGCCTTTTGCCTCGGCCTAGATACAAAGAAGGTAGCTTGAGATTATTTGTCTCAAGATGTCTTGCCACCACCACACCGTCTCCTTCGACGACTTCAAAGAAAGTCCTATTACTTGTCGTCCTATGCGTTGCTTGTCCTAGACGATGTGTATTTCTAACATTAAGCTTGCTCGTCACCTATCGCCGTCCATTGTACGTGTCTTCTCCAAATCCACGTGGTGCTGCATGAGTTCTCCCATACAGGGAAGAAAATCCTATTGCGCTTATACTAACAGCCAATATATTGTCTACACTTTTTATCTTTTCACACTGGCTTCCTACTCCTCTCCCCGCCTCTTCTCCTTTTGTCAATACACCCGATATGCATGCGGCTTCATCGTCTTCCCGTCTACTTTTCCTGTGTGGCCCTCCATCTGAGTTGCCACTGGGGCTGTGCACATGTCGTGCTGTGTATACTCATGTTTCTAGTTACCCTAAAGCGTATGAAACCCGCTAAACCGCCTCTATCTAACACTAGCATGCAACTCCTATGACTTGGTCCTGCATAATGTGAGAATATGAGGAGGCCAGTAACCATTTTGTACAACCGTGAGAGCGGTGTGGTGAACTCCTGGGCGAATTACACCGCAAGTCCATGCACGTGCATGTCATAGGGTTAAAGACCCTGGACATGTACGTCTATACGATCACGACTTGTTTGGTATCATGTCTCAGTAGATTCACACATCATCGTGGCGGAGTCTGCTTTGGATTGAAGGCGACGTCCGTCCGTGCTGATGTGTTTCTGCAGGCCAACTCGTTCTATAGAGGAATAGGCTTGCATGTGACAATAGCCGAGCAAGATATAGATCATTCAGGCATAGCAGCTACAATCATTGATAGAGAAAGTGCGACGTTGAAATAAGAACTTTTGCCGTCTAAGCGGTCACAGCTACGCCTAGACAGGCTGGAAGCATTGCAGCGTTGTTTTAACGCTTGTTTTTTGCTGTCGACACGCATCAAAGGAAACGTCCACTTTGCGTACGCATCCTCTTCGAGTTCTCCAACTCCTTGTCCTAGCCTTCCTCCCATCCTCGTGATGCTGTTACGTGTGCTGGGCGGCAATTTACGCTGCACGATTTTCCTCCGCCTTCCTCCTTTCTTTCCCCCACGCCCTCCCTCCCCCCCCCCC
>NETT01000470.1:0-11126 GCA_003449175.1 Ceratocystis smalleyi
CCCCTGGGCCTTATACACGTAACTGCGGGTGTTTGCCTCACAAGCCTGGACTCGCCTTTTATCCACCGGCCTATCCTTTCACCACTGGCATTGAAGCGTGTCCACATCCCCGACAACATCGCCCGACAACATCGCTTCGTATCTTTCGGGCTCTCTCTGGTCTAGTCTAGTCTAGCCCGTCCTTCCGTACTCTTGCTATCCCGCTCCGACTTCTCCTCTTCCCTCCTTTGTCTTGCTCTCCCGCTTACCCCCCTCCCCCCATAATACTAACCCTTCATTAATCATGTCGTCCGGGAGCACGTCCTTCCTGGGCCGCTCGTCCACTGGTAACCAGAACATGCGCGGCCTTGTCCAGTTCATTGCTGATTTGCGAAATGCCCGAGCCCGAGAGCTAGAGGAAAAGCGCATCAACAAGGAGCTGGCCAATATCAGGACAAAGTTCAAGGACGGAAACCTGAACGGCTACCACAAGAAAAAATACGTCTGCAAGCTCTTGTACATCTACATCCTGGGCTGGGATGTCGACTTTGGCCACTTGGAGGCTGTTAACCTCATATCGTCCAACAAATACTCGGAGAAGCAGATCGGCTACCTTGCCTTGACATTGTTGCTACACGAGAAGCATGAGATGCTGCATTTGGTTTTCAACAGCATCCGCAAGGACCTCATGGACCATAACGAGCTGTTCAACTGCTTGGCACTGCATGCTATAGCCAACATCGGTGGGCGTGAGATGGGCGAGGCTCTTAGCAGTGAGGTGCATCGTCTGCTGATTTCACCGTAGGCTTTCTTCTATCCTTCGACTCTCTGTAATCGGTACTAATCAACGGCCCTCCTCCGCAGAACCTCAAAGTCCTTTGTCAAGAAAAAGGCTGCCCTTACTCTCCTGCGCCTATACCGCAAATACCCAGCCATAGTACAGCCGACCTGGTCAGAGCGCATCGTCTCTCTTCTTGACGACCCCGATCTTGGCGTCGGCCTCTCTGTATCCTCACTTGTCATGACTCTGGCTCAGGACAACCTCGAACAGTACAAGGGTGCATATCCCAAGGCTGCTGCACGATTAAAGCGCATAGTCAGGGACAACGAATTCACACACGACTATCTATACTACAAGGTACCATGCCCATGGATCCAAGTCAAGCTGTTGCGTCTGCTACAGTATTTCCCGCCATCTGAAGACACCCATGTGCGCGACATGATACGCACGTCGCTCACGAAAATCCTCAACAATGCTATGGAGTCCAATAAAAACGTGCAACAGAACAATGCCCAGAATGCCGTGCTTTTCGAGGCCATTAATCTGATCATCCACCTTGACAACGAGACCGGGCTTATGAAGTCGGTCTCGACACGCCTGGGTCGCTTCATTCAGTCGCGGGAAACAAACGTGCGATATCTCGGCCTCGAAGCCATGACCCATTTGGCTGCACGAACTGAGACACTGGACCCTATAAAGCAGCACCAGGACATAATCCTCGGCTCGCTCAAAGACCGTGACATCAGTGTGCGCCGCAAGGGACTCGACCTGCTTTATAGCATGTGCGACTCATCTAACTCGCGTGTCATCGTCGGCGAGCTGCTGCACTTCCTCCAAAACGCCGACTTTGCTATCCGTGAGGAAATGGTGCTCAAGATTGCTATCCTGACAGAGAAGTATGCCACTGACGTACAGTGGTATGTTGATATTTCCTTGAGACTGATTGCCATGGCTGGCGATCACGTAGCAGATGAGGTCTGGCAGCGTGTGATTCAGATTGTCACCAACAACGAGGAGCTGCAGGTTTACGCGGCTCAGAACGCCCTGCAGTATGTCAAGCACGACCACTGCCATGAAACACTGGTCAAGATTGGCTCCTATATTCTCGGCGAGTTTGGGCACCTCATTGCCGATCAGCAGCGCTGCAGCCCTATTGAGCAGTTTATGGCATTGCAGTCTAAAATGTCTGGATGCTCTTCTAGCACGCGCGGGATGATCCTGTCATGCTTTGTCAAGTTTGTCAATTTGTTCCCCGAGATCAAACCACAGCTTATTAGCATCTTCCGGCTGTATAGCCACACGCTGGACTCAGAGTTACAACAACGTGCCTGTGAGTACCTCTCTTTGGCAACCCGGCCAACGGATGATCTTCTGCGCACTGTTTGCGATGAAATGCCGCCTTTCCCCGAGCGCCAATCTGCCTTGCTTTCGCGCCTGCACCAGAAACACGCCAATACTAGCGACAAGACAACGTGGATTGTTGGCGGCAAAGACGCCAATGCTGACACCGTTGAGCGGAACATGGCTGTTAACAGGGGCTTGAAACGCACGTTTACTGTTCGTGGGAGCGGAGATGCAACCGGTGGCTCAGCCTCTGGCCAATCTGGAGGAGCGGGCAATGATCTTTCTGGGATAGATGTTCTGGCAAGCGATGGAAAGACTCCCAAGATGCCTAATCTCGCCAGCGCAGCTCATCTTTCCCCCGGCTGGGAGCATGGATACAACCGACTGATGCTTAAGGCTGACGGTGTGCTGTTTGAGGATGGCCAGATTCAGATTGGGGTGAGATCCGAGTATCGCGGTGAGATGGCGTGTTTGATAATGTACTTCCGCAATCGTACGCCGGCCACGATGACGTCGTTTACTACGACACTCGATCTCGACGAATCAGAAAAGGGCAATCTTACGTGGGATGTCAAGTCTCTTCCGGAGCCGACAATTGGTGAAGGCCAGCAAGCCCAGCAAATCATCATGTACGAAGCTAAGCGCATGTTTGAAAAGATTCCCACTATCCGCATCAGTTACCTAGCTGGCGCACTGCAGGCACTCACACTCAAGCTCCCTGTCGCTGGACACAAGTTCATGAGTCCAGCTGACCTGTCAGCTGATGACTTTTTCAAGCGTTGGAAGCAAATTGGCGGTGGCCCGCGCGAGGCACAAAAGATTGTCGGACTGACGGCGCGCGCGGCGGCGAGCCGTGGACTGAATGTTGACTTTGTGTGCCACATAATCAACGGATTTCGATGGAAGATTCTGGACGGTGTAGACCCGAAGCCCCAGAATATTGTGGGTGCCAGCGTGCTGCATACGTCGGAAGCTGGAAAGTTTGGTTGCTTGATGCGGCTGGAGCCGAATTACGAGTCTCAGGTAAGTTTGGTTCACGGAGTGTCGGTTGTCTCTGTGTAGATACCCCCTTTTCACTAACTGGCAACCCGTCTGTCTTTATAGGTTGTGCGCCTCACGATCCGTGCTACCGACGAAACCGTCCCGCCGATTTTGCTTAAGCTCATGGAAGACCGCATTGCTGAAGGCTCGCCGGCAACTATGGATACGGGCGGAATCCATTCTGGGCCGACAAGACAGGAGATTTCGGATGTGTTTGGGAACGTCATGGCGTGATGATGGGCGGGGCGAAGATGACGAGACTGAGTTTCTGGAGCTTAAACCAGGGTTTTCCCGTTGGCTGCTTTGATTCTATTTACACTCTGTGTGTTGGGCTTGGGCTTGTTCTGTCTCAGACCAGGGGAGATGGCGTACATTAGAATAGGGCTTGCAGGTGTATATATTTTACAGTCCTCCTGTCCCTCTGCCCTTTAATACTACACTAGACCTACACCAACTACACCACTACCTGTGCATCCGTCTTTGCTGGCCTTGTCCCGAAAATCGTGCTGCCGACTCTAACCTCCCCACTGCCCATGGCAATCGCTCCTTCAAAGTCCTCACTCATGCCCATGCTCAACTCCAGCTTTTCATCACTCTGCAAGTGTAGCTCGGACTCAACTAGCAGCTTCTGCTCTGTCAACACACGGAAGTCTTCGTTTTCGGTGTCGGCTGTCGTTGCATGCGACCGGGCAATGGCACCAATGGTCATCAGGCCTAGAAGGTTGAGCGCCGGCAACTCGCGGACGGTGCGACATAGTGCAACAGTTTCGGGACCGGGAGCACAGCCGGACTTGTTTTCCTCGCCCGAGGTGTTGACTTGGATGTGGATGTTGAGCGGTGCGGTGGCGGGAGAATCGGCGGATGCAATGGCATCGGCACGGTGCTTGGAGAGGAGCTGTGCTTTCTTGAGGGTGTCGACGCTAGAAACAGCCCAGAGATTGGGGATTTTGGAGAGACCTTTGCAATGGCCTGGACAAGGACGTGTGTTTGTTAGTGATTAGAGTTGGGGGGGGGCGGAGGCCTTGGGTGATGGCTGGTGCGCAGCGGAAGGGTGCTGAGATAGAACAAAAGGATCAAGTGATACGCACCGGACTGCAGACCGCCAATGAAGTGCCACTTGATGCTGGGAGGGAGCAGCTCAGCCTTTTGCGTCAGTTCTTGGGCATAGTTCTCGCCAAAGTGCTCGTGGGCTGTAGGGCTCTGGTGGAGAGCAAGAATATCGTTGGCGGGTTTCAGCTTGGACACGGCAACAAGACGGACCTTCACAGGGGCACAGGGGCAAAGCAACGCACGGATCGACGGTTAGCTAGAGGGCTGCTTAGGGGGAGCAGGATATCAACCTACTGGTCGGCCCTTGGCTACTGCGGCAATGGAGCTTTGTACCGACTGGAGCTGAGCAATGAGCGTGGCGGCACGGGTATAGTCGACCTTCATTTCGGAAACAGCAGACATTGCGATTTGTATGACCGAATCAATAAGCCTCGATATCTTCCTCTTTTTGTTGTATTTGGGAGGCTCAACTCAACTCAAGCCTAGACATGTCCAAGTTCGAGATCTTTTGAAAAGCGGTAAGGGCTCTTTTGCGGTAGATTCGCAGCTCTCAAGGCGGTGAGCAGGCAGCTTGCTAATTCTGCCTGGCAGATATGCCCCGCGCTAGGCCGCAGAGCTTCCATGACATTCTAGCATCTTTAACCGGACACAAAACCGCAGTTGCTAGATTTGGGCATTTATTTTGAAAATACCGAATACTGAATTTTTATCACGAGATTTGCGTTTTCTTCTTCATGCATAGCTTTGTCTATCTCAGCCTTGTACTCATCAAATTCTGACTATAACTTTGTCGCTTCCCCGCCCCTGCCGCCCCAATCATGTCAGCTACTACTCTGGCAACCCTCGGTGCCCAGGCCCTCGAAAAATGCGACTGGTCGACTGCCATCGCTAAATACACTGCTGCTATTTCCCAGACTGCCTCCCCTCTATGGCTCATAAACCGCTCCAAGGCCTTTGTCGGCAACCAGGACTATGCCTCTGCCTTGGCCGACTCAGAGGCTGCCTACCACGCCGCCGTATCGCGGTCCAATCGAAAGTTCATGGCTGAGGCCCAGTATCGTCGTGCTGTAGCGCTTCTGCGTCTTGGCCGCTATGCTGATGCTGACTGTGTTGCACTCTGGGCGCTGCAGCTGTACGGGCCCGGTCCAGCGTCGACTCCTGATAACGAGACTACCCAGGTCGACAGCCAGGGCAACTACACCGTGCGAAAGGAGTCCGTTGCCGAAAAGATCAAGACAGCCATGTCGGGCCTGGACAAGAAGGCCGCTATGGAGGTCAATGAAGTCCGTAACCGCATGATCGCCATCCAGGCTTTTAGACAGCAGTGTCTGGGTGCTCTGGAAAAGCTGCCGGAAAACGACCCTGGCCGCAAACCGACAGTGTCCAAGGTGCCCGCCAAAAACGGAGTGGCGGACCCCAACAAGACGCCTGTAACTGCAGCGGCTTCAAAAACTGCCAAGAAGGAAGCGAACCAGACAGCGGCAGAGGACTTGCGAACCGACTTCTATCAGTCAACAGGCCAGGTGACGCTGTCGGTTTTTGTGAAGGGCGTGGATAAGGCCCAGTTTGCGGCTAAGTTTATACCTGACAATGTGAGTGTATTACATATGTGGGGGCTGGCGAAGGGATACTGGCTAACCTTATGCAGGACCCTGCTACTTCTTCAGCTGTGTTGCTCAATGGTCTCCCCGTTGACGGCCAGGATAGCGCCACCGTCAAGATTGTCCTCGAAGGCCCAGTTGTCATTGCTGAATCAAGCGCCCGCGTGTCACCCGTCAAGATTGAACTCAGCTTGAGGAAAGCCACAGTCGCCAAGTGGAATAATGGCCTGATCGGGGCGCCTGAGTCTGTGGCTGCCGCCGAGGCTGAGGCAACATCTGCCGTTGCAACGTCAGACACCGCTTCAGCATCTGCGTCTGCTATGGCTGGCTCGACTGCTGATGAGACGAGGCCCAGCTACCCGACATCCTCCAAGAAGGGCCCCGTGAACTGGGATAAGCTAACACAGGAAGAGGATGACGACGACGGCAAAGATGTTAACCACTTCTTTAAGAAACTGTACGCCGGCTCCTCAGACGACCAGCGGCGGGCCATGATGAAGAGCTTCCTGGAGAGCAACGGCACTGCGCTGAGCACAGACTGGTCGGATGTCAAGGACCGTACGGTCGAGACCAAGGCCCCTGACGGTGTGGATGTCAAGCCATGGAAGCCGTAGATGACAAGGTAAAACATAGAGTGCCCGCTAGTCGGGCAGGACAAGAAGAAATACACGATACCCCCAGCTCTTTCCCGCCTCGTATGCAACCCGCTACTTGAATGATAGGATATGATGGTGTTGATGTTGCATATATATATATATATATATATATATACAGGCGGGTTCACCTATACTCTATTCTTCTCTCATATATTCTTCCCTTTCGCCCTGTCCCATACATACTCCCTCTAGATAGATTAATTCGTTTGTAAATATTCCAGCACCGTCCGCTCGCCCTTGACCGCCGCATTGTCGACGAGAACCGGCAGTCCCATCCTTTCGGCATATACTTGCAGCCGGTCCCTCGGGACACTATGCATTTTACTGCGGAAATCCTCATCGGAGATGTATGTTCCCCGCAACCATCGCTCGCCCGACGCCGTGTCAAATGCACGTCTAGCGTGCAACACACGACGATTATCAAACAAGGCACAATCGCCCGCGCCCATCCTGGTCTCATAGATGTGGCCGGGATGCTCAATCAGCCCGCGGAGAGCCTGCAAAGCCAGCAGCCACTCTCTGCTCCTACGTTCAGCCTCAGCATCTGAAATACCCTCAGCCTGCGGATCGGCTGGGGGGTTGGGTGCCTGGAACGGGGGCGACCACCAGACCTCGTCAAGCTCGCGGCACGAGACCCCGCGGCTGTCAAAAATGTCGCGGAATTGCAAAACGGGCCACGAGTTGCGGTACGTGAAGGGCGGTGTGGTGTAGTGGTAGCGCACGCGGAAGTCGGCCAACAGCTGCACATACCTCGCGGCCTGGGTGTCGCCGGCTGTCGACCGATCGAGAAGTTTTTGGGCTGCCAAGCGTGCGTCGCTGAAAAGCGATTCACCTCCCGTTGCCGAGTTGACCATGCAATGGAGAAGCTGGATACGTGGCGGCTGTTGTACGTAGAGCATATCCTGATGCAGGCCCAGGAAGCCGGCCGTATAAGCCACGTTCTCGGCCTGCGGCTTGGACACCACATTCCACGTGCGGCCATAAAAGGTCTCTTGGAGCGTGTTTATACGCAAGCCAATGCGCGAAACCGACTCCTTATCGCATGGCACGCCGGTTAGAAACACGAGGCCCAGCGCCTCAAGATCTAGTAGAGCACGCCACAGCCCCGAATCATCACTCATGAATTCGGCATAGGGAATGCGCTGGACGTGTTGGTGCGCAGCGGCAGCATCCCACAGCTTCATACCAACAGCACGCCGTGGAGCACGGAAGTCGTGTTGGTCCTCGTACTTGCTGGCGCGCTTCAGCTGCAGACTCCGCAGGTACTGGGGCGAGTACTCCGATACATGGCCGTGTGGGGCGCTGGCGACGTCGACCGTCCACGTGATTCGCAGTGTGAAGTCAGGCAAGATGTCAATGTGACGTGGTCGGATGTCCGCAGGAATATCAAACGTTCCAAAGGTCTTTTGACCAGAGGATGGCGTGACGCAGTGCGGGCATCGACAGGCGTCACGCAGGAACACCGAGGCGGCCACAAGCTTGGCCGGGATATGGGCCGTGGGGCCGTCCCATGCGCTGGAAAGACTGGGGCTAGCTGCTTCGGCGACGGTAGAGCCGTTGTAGGATGAGGTGTGGCGTCGGCTAGATACAGTTGTCAAGGAGGCTAGGGGTTGGCGGCGATAGGCTTGTTGTGGCGCCCGCAAGGCCCAAGCTGCAGTCGCCCTTGCTACCCGTGTTCGTGTCCGTGATAGCAGGGCAGAGGCCATGGTGATTGGACAGGGCTAGGTGAAGCTTACCAGGACACGGAATGCTTGATTGGCTGTGGTTGAAAGAAGAAAAGAGTGCAGGCAATGGTTCGTTCAGTCTTGATTGAGATGCCACGTACGCCTTTCAGCCTCATTGAATTGCCTGAGGCTTTTGTGTATCGTGTTCAGGCAATTCTTCTAAATCAAGTAATTTCCTCAGTCTCGGAAAAAAAAAAAGGAATAAAAGCCGCCCAAGCTCGGCTGACCAACTACGTTGCTGAGGCCCGCGCTCCTTCCTTCCCTCGTTGCAAGTGCGAAGTGGGGAATTGTCCTCTCAGAGTGGGGAAGGGAGTAAGGCGATCCAGTATCCCTTCTTCACATTATCATCAAGATTAAACGCAGGGCACATCACATGCCGATAAAAACGAATGCAAAACTAGACAGCGTCAAGCCAGCACAAAACCTGTCCCTTGATCATATAGCATGCTAAACATTACGTCTATAGGAATCCATGCCACAACACCATACAAACACAAAAGCGGAGCGAGGACAGAGCCGTGGGCACGCTTTCTTTACCGGTTTCTATTCGCAGACCATCGCTTGATAATAAACTCTCGTACTTTGTAAAGCTTCAGCACAGCTGTCATCCCGCCCTTTTTCTCGGTCGATGCAAACTCTGACGGCGGGGGAATGTCAACGTACACGACAACAAACGTCTTGAATGCATGAGCCAAGGTCCGGTTGACTCCGTGGAACCATTGCCAGTTGCGTTCCGGCACCGAGACGCCAAGCTTTGCCCACTCTGGGTTCGAGTATGATGGAACCAGTACCATGCCGTACTCAGCATGGTCAAAGACGGGCCCGCGCTGGTACAAGAGCCAGTCCACACCAAACTTCATGCCAGGTCGAGGCACAAATCCGAGGGAACGGAAGTGGTGATACACCACATAGTTGACGAGAAACGGATCGTCCGAGCGCAGGGGTGCTGCCATACGCGGGGGAACATGCGAATGCTCGCGGAATAACCGAAACAGCTCCGTGTTAGAGTAAGCTTTCTTTGACTCCGGATTGGAAATCTCCAAGCAGCCCAGGCCATAGGCCAGGAAAAAGGCTTCCTCCATGGTTAGCTGGAGATGTTCGACAGTCTCTAGAGTCTCGGCCCCAACATCTACGGTATGCTCCTGCTTCAGCGTCTCCGGCTTGGTGCTGACAATACAGCTCTGTGAGTCGTCACTAGTGGCCTGGGGGCTTGGCGGGGCGTCTTCGAAATAGACGGCAGATTCCACTTCGGGAGAGAAACGCACAGTCTTGTGCAAATTGCTTTTGCTTTCCTGTTCTGACTCGACAGACACAGGGGGCGAGGGCATTTCGACGGCAGTGACTGGATTGTGCGCTTTTTCCCGAGTCTCGAGATCCGCCTGCGAGTTTGGAAGTGCTAGGAGAGCAAGGGGGCTGAAAGGAACAGAGCTTGCTTTGATAGCGGGAGACTCTGAAATAGCCTCTTCCAAATGGGATGAAGAGTTTTGTACCGCCTGATCCGCCCCATCGCTGTTGGATGGAACTGATAGTCCAAAGGACTTGAGATAGTCTTTTTGACTATCAACTACGACCCGCTCTAGCGCCTTGCGCTTTGCAGCCATGTCTTCGAGCGAGTTGGGAAGTGTCAAGAGAGATGAAGGGCTATGGGGGACTAGCGACTGATCGAAGTTCTCCAAGGCTTCGCGAAGGCGAGTAGCATTTATGGCGGCCTGCTCGGCGCGGGCTCTCTCCCACTTGGCTTCTTTACGCTGCTCACGGCGTAGAATAGTGAAAGACTCACTGACGTGCGCGTCTTTGAGGCCCTTCTTGACCTCTTGGCTTTTGGCCCAGTTGGGCTCGGAACGACTGAGATTTCCTTTGCCGTAAAAGCCTTGTTGCCAGAGAGCAAACATATCTTTTTCATTGATGATGTTGACCGACATGCTGTGAGGCGAGAAGAGGCCCTGGTACGTTTCAAAGGCCTCTTTGGGCGGGAATAGCGCGTGGCTAACCCATGAATACAGCAGCTGCGCTAGAGATAGCGGGTTGCTAGGCTGAAAAGTGGGCAGCGGAAATACTCTGACGGGTGCTGGCCGCGCATATATATCGTGTATAGTGCGCCGAGGAGAAGTCTTCTCAGCCGGAAGAGTAGTGGTCGGTTCCAGCGTGGGAGAAGCCATGGTCATGTTTTGCCACTAAATTTGGATGCTTGATGCACTGTTAGCTCCACAATCCGCAGCGAGATGAATAGGAAAACAGAGAAGAGATGAGGCGTTTGCATTCAGATACCGTTGTAGTCATAAGAGTTTCCGGCACCGAAGAAGTCCTTACGGAAGTCTTCTACAGCTCGTTGGAAAAGTAGTCATCATAACAAACATGGCAGCCACCGCAGAGATAACTACGAGACTGGGCCAGATGGGGAGAGAAGAAGAATAAAGGTGGTGGGCAAGCGAGCGAACTTACTTGGAGACTATGGGTAGGTCTTCATCCCGTGTGAGGGATTGTAATGCGACGATCCATCCGGCCAGTCCCAGTATATTCTAACTGGGAAACAAAAGCACGAGATTCCGAGGCTGTGCGTACAAGTAAAACACAGAGTGTCTGATGGCAAGAAGAAGAAGGAGAAGAAGAAGGGAAGGCAGGGGATGGTTCACGATGGCACGAAAGAATTTTTTCGCAGGCAAAAAAAAAGAGGTGCCGAAACCCTGTTTTGGTGGGTCCGGAAATTCACAGAAAAAAAAAAGGCGCTGCTGCTGATTGGCTGGGAGAAAATTAAATGGAGAAGCTCCAGCTGCCCAAGGACCGACCCAGAGCTCAGTGAGTCTAAGTCACGTGATCCAGACAGGGTAGTCGTTTCTAGGGTCAGCCACTGTTGATGCTCAGGTTTTGTTTCAGCATCAGGGTTGAGGCGGAGGTTGTGGTTGAGTTCAGGGCCGATCAGAAACAGACCAAGACAAAAATTGGGGGGGGG